>NW_019091370.1:140584-173688 GCF_001949145.1 Acanthaster planci | reverse complement strand
CTTGAAACAGCTTTCAGCTTTGGAAACATACCCTGTGATGTTTGATTTCTTTATACATTTTTTATTCCTAACATGTTTGGTTTGGAGCAGTTTGATTTAAAATATGTGATAAGGTTTGTTCGGGTTTCTTTTTTTAATTGCATAAAATGCTTTATGACAATGAAGCCGGTCCTGGAACACTTTCTACTGTTTAATCGTCCAACTGGAAAATTATTTTCTCAACAAAAGTAACTAATTTAACATGCAGAAATCGCCTTGCATAATTAAACTGAAATTGTGATATACCTTAGCTTTCACCAGTTACCATGCCAATGCAGAAGTTGCTATGGCAACCCATTTCTACCACAGATGGTTACCTTGGTATAGTGGCTATAGCTGGATGATTTGTGTGACAATCTGCCTCTCTGTTGGTGATCTAGATAGTACATGTTAATGTGCATCTCACCAAGCTACTTTTTTTTAAGATGGTTCAACATATTTAAATACATGAGTGTCTGTCAATATGGCCAGCTCTTTCTATGTCAGTCTGTTTTTGCTTCCCACCGGCGGCTACACTATGACCAGTTGTCCATGCAAAGGCAAATTAATAATTCCAGTGTAAAAAAATCTCACACACCTGTCACAAAACCAATGTAAAACAGATACTAAATGGGGCAGACTTACATTTTTAGGTGATATTTGACAATCAAGGGTGATATATCTGCAAAATAATGTTGGCCACCCATTTGAATGATAGGTGATCTGAGAAGGTCAGTTTGTGTGTATTGTCAGTTAAAATTCCAACATCCTTTTTTAGTAAAAATGCCAAACCATTAAATTGAATTAAATTTATACTTAGGAGAGGGTTTAACTTGTGATATAATTGTCCATGAATCTGTCTTCCACAGTTGCAAGATCTGGTAAAAACAGCTGACGCGGGAGCCAACTATCGAATTGATAAAGCGCTACACAAAGCTTGTAAACCAGTGAGGGATAAATTATGCAAGGATGTTGAAGCTGGAGATGCCAAGTAAGTTTAGTTGCGAGAAGAATTTAATCGAGAGAGCTTGAACATAGGAAAAGTGGACAATTAGTCACTCTACACCCCAGATACCCTCCAGATATTTCCCTCCCTTTTTATTTGGCCAGCATGGAGTTTGGAGGCAAGAGTTTATTCCATATTCAGAGACGGATTACAGATGAGATAGAGGGATTTGTTGATGTGATAGATTACTGCTTTGGATTAGATTTCAGTGTCATTGTGACAGAAAGGCAATGAAATGGTCTGTGTTTCTCAAAGTAGTTTCATGATTGAGCTTCAGAGCTTCATATTGCTAAGTGAATAGCCATGCAATTTCCATAGTGTTGTATTGGATACTTATATGTATCTCAATTTGCTCAGGACTTTGTATAAATTCACTGCTTACCGGTACTTGTGTGGTTGTACTAGTACTTTTATGTTACCTTTATATCCGCTCTTTGGAGTGGCAGTGGGGTTTAATGGTAAGGTGTTTATTTGAATAGTTGAGAAAAAGACACATGTTCTATCTAGGTGTTTGTAGTCATCCATCTGGCCACGTTTATGTAAACAATGGGTCTGCGTGGTATTCATTGATGATTTTGTTGTTAACAGGTGTTCAGTGTAGCTCATGCAAATTACAAACGCCAAGTCACAGAACAATCTCATGCTTGGAAATTGAAAGACGGTACCGGTATATAAACACAGATATGAAGATCAAATTCCAAATATTGTCCTGGATAAAGAGAATGGAAATCAAAAGCCAATTGTTTCTCCTTTTGGGAGTTTTAGTTGAAGTTCAACTTTTCATTTTGATTTACATATTTCTTATTATATAATTTTTTTTTACTTGTCATGTGATACGGTCAACACTGTGGTCATATTCAGCTGACAGTGAGCACTTTGTTAGCGTAGAAAGTCCCGAGTGCACTTTACAACCAACTGGTTACCTATCTATGAAAAGTTGTAGTCCCAGAAATATTGTCATGATGAAAAGTACATTTGGTACACTCTGACCTAGGCAGTAATAAGAAAAACATTAATTATTAGCATATTGCAGTTGAAGTGTGCAGAAATTAAATATATTTGCATGTTTTCCCCAAAGAATACTTTCCTGTCTGATGGAGAATATCTACTCTTCTGAAATGACCAAAGAGTGTGAGACAGAACTGCTTCTCCTTCAATATTTTGTCGCCAGAGATTTCAAGTAAGGCATCATTTGGAGTATCAGCTTTGTAACACCTGCACCTCAGTTTCAGGAAGAACAGGTTTTTAAATTGTATTCGGAATTAAAAATATATTGCGGCTCACACAGTGCCCCAGTGTGTGTTTCACTTTGATTTCATGTATTAACAATCACTTTTTAAAAATTTCTGACAAACTAAATATTCTTAAAATCATCCTGGAGACTGTATCTTTATAAGACTTTTGCATGAATCTGACTTCCCATGTTTTGTCTTTACAGGCTAGATCCTCTCCTCTTTAAGAACTGTCAACGAGATGTTGCTGAGAAGTGTTATATAGAAAGTGCAGACAACAGTGAGCTGCCACAGGGAGTTGTAGTTGCTTGTCTCCACAGATATCTCCACCCTGAGAATGATTTTGACAAGGTAAAAATGGGAGGGGGGAGTGGATTGTTTTTTTCTGTGTTTTGCTGGTTTCGGGCATCACATATGTAGAGAGAGGTTAGCTGTGTATTTTAAGAGTTGTGAGGAAGACTTTTGCGTAGGTGTGTACAGTCATACTACATCAAATGTTATTTGGCTGTTGTGTTTAGGGGCACCTTACTGATCACAAGTTAGGCTTTTCTTGAGGCTTCTTTTTAATGTAGGCTTGTCATCCCTATTGATGTTTCCAGCTAACACCAGGATGTCAGGCTCAGGTTCATCGTGTTCTGCGTCAGCGTGCTGTCAGCGTACACCTCAATCCTCAGATAGAAGCGAACTGTCGTGAAGACCTTGGAAAATACTGTAATGAGAAGACTGGCAAAGGGGAGGTATGTACTTGTATAGTTTTAGAATTAGGTATCAATTTTTTTAATGAAGTATCAATTTCCTTAGTTTCATCCGTCAGATGTTACCGAGTTGCTAAAATTCAGGTATTTGCCACCTGCTGTAGATAAACGTATACTTTGTTTTTCACTTTTGCCTTGTTTCAGGAGTTGTCATGCTTACAGGAACATCTGAAGGAATTGACACAAGATTGTCATTCAAAGATCGGGGATTTCACTCAAGAGGAAGCTGAAGACATTAAGATGAACCGTAAACTTATGGCTGCGTGTGCTCCTATGATCAAACAGCTCTGCAAGGTAAGTCCTATTTCATGTTTACAGATACAGATAATTAAATCTTCATTCAAGAATATCTGTTCCAAGCAAATCTTTATTTCTTATTTTTATGGTCAGTTTATGGCACACCTGACAATTTGTCTAGTTTCTAATCAGATTTGTCTTTCTCTGTTTTTTGTAGGATTTTTTGAGCAAGAAAGTGGATGAAGGGGCAGCCCTTCAGTGTTTGATAGATCACAAAAATGACGACTCTATGAATGAGAAATGCCAGGCTGGTATTGAGCATTTCCAGTTGGTAAGCATCATGAGTGTTACTTTTGTGTTAAGTTATGGATATGGTTAGGCTTTTTCAGCTGGTTCTGTGCAGTGGCTATATTGACTTGGAGTAGTCATATTAACCCTCCTTTGGTTTTACAGCACAAATGTGCACAAATGCCCACAGTCACTGGTGAGCATGTCTTTTCTACATGGAACACAAACATGCACAGGTTAAGTGTGTACACAGTAGATTGCCAGCACAAAATGACCCAGGGTCTTTTGTGCAGTTCTCTTCACTGCATTTGGTTTACTGCACAGTTATGCACACGAAACAGTGAAGCACAGTTGTTGGGCAGCACAAAAGTGCAATCTGATATTCCTGTGGGGGAATGTTGGTGCAGTGCACAACACGACACAGCGGTGCTTCTTTGTGGTGTTCACCAAATGACCCAAAGAGTGACTTCCACATAGGTGGGTTAATGTAGGGTTGTGCATTGCATTGACTGGATGAGTGGGTAGTTGAGCCGAAATTAATCCCTGCAGTACTTGTCCCATTCACGAATTGCTTGATTCAGGTCATGGTTTGCTTTTCCATGGTTTTTCCCCAGATCCAGCTCCAGGACTATCGTTTCAACTTCAAATTTAAGGAATCTTGTCGGCAAGATGTCATCAAATACTGCAAAAATGCAAAGGACAAGTACGTCAAATTTTGTTAAATGAACTTTGGGAGACCATTCCACAAATTGAAAGGCCTTTGTTAAGAAATTGTCATAAAGAGATTGACCAAGATAAGCAGTGGGTTGAGGCAATCAATTAACTCTGTCAACTTTTTAAAAATAGATTGTATTTACCAGCAATGACTGTTTTCAATACAAAGAACTGTCTTGGCCAGAGATGTGGATATTGTCATGGAGTTTTCATCTTTCTTGGCGACAGGAGTTCCATCATTTCTTGCCTGAGCACCAAAGTTCGAGATGCTATACTAATGGGACATCAACACAATATCAGCGAGAATTGCCGCAAACAGCTCAAAGCAGAACTACTGCAGAGGGTTAGTCCTGATCAATGACTATTCCCAAGAATTCCAACAAGCAAGAAAATCCCAATATGTGGATGATTTTATTAATCACGAAGGATGGTACTTTGCCAATGGTTCTGTTGAGGGCAGTGTTTAATCTGCTCATGAGGGCCTGTGACTTTTAGGGAACATCTCATAATTCGGAACGGTTGGAACATTCCTTTTGGAACGCCATGTTCTCATTCTGGAATAGTCGGCTTCTGGGAACGCAATATTCCACACGGAATGCTGTGTTCCTATGTGAGAATGGTCCAAACAAGCATTCCCGTCAGAATGCCCCCGTTCTGGTAGCTTCATATCGCCCATGTACATGTACAAATCTTAGCTTAATGTCCAAAAACAGAGCCTGCCATAAGGAATGAGCGCAGGTAAACTACTTTGCTCTTATGATAGGCCTAATTTTCAATAAGAATCGGCAGTAAACTGAAGATGGAAAAGTGCTGTGGCAAAATTTGTTAATCTGAACATACAAATTTTGTTTTTGATTGAGATACAAAAGTGAAAAGCACTATGTGTTGACTGCATGCGTCGAGCTTAATTGCCTTAGTTGTGTCGTTGAACCTTTTTAGTACTTTTAAAAGACCCTGCACCCCACACCCTTCAATTACAGGTTAGGTTTCCAAATTGTTTGTGATACGATGGAATACTCATGCGTGATAACATTGTGATGATAAACTTTTCTTCCATGTAAACCCACCAAGGAGTAAAATGCTCACGAGTACAGACGTAACAGTAAACACAATAATGAAGGTTTTCCAGAAATACTCTAAATTCATTGCATGGTAAGCTATGTTTCCTGGTGAATATGGAAATCAAAACGGGAGAAAAGTTAATCTTCATGAGTAGTAAATCACAAAATGCGTTGCTCTATCTGTCATACTTCAGACACAGGGTCTAGGAAATGAATGCCAGAAATCTTTCTTCCCAATTGTGAATGTAACAGCGGGACCGTTTACTGGGAACACGCATTCCCAACAGAATGCTGCCTGGAATGTCCTATGCTAAGTGGAACGTGCCCCCGATGCGGGCACGTTCCGATGGAACGCTGACATTCCAGTGGGAATGGTCCAACAGAATGGGATTGTTAACAATGTTTCTGCCGTAGTCGCAGTAGGCATCATGCTACCTGTTGCCTATCATTCCATAGGTACTGCCGTACTCACAGTAGGCATCATGCTACCTGTTGTCTATCATTCCATAGGTTCTGCGGAACTCACAGTAGGCATCATGCTACCTGTTGCCTATCATTCCATAGGTTCTGCTGTACTCACAGTAGGCATCATGCCTACCTACTGTATCATAACCCCTGTGCTGTGTAATAAGTCACCTATATTTCCAGACTTGAGTCCCAAGTCAAGTGAAGGCAATTCATTTGCTAAGTCAACAGGCCTGTCAATTAAATCACGCCAAGTTCTTGTTTAAGCTTTTAAATAAATTAATCACCGTTTTCTTCTTCAGATGACTCTAGATGGAAAAGCCAAGTCTGAGTCAAGTCAATTCCAGTCATGGTTCTAGCCTAAGTTGAGCCATTTGAAAAAGTGATTTGCACTATGCAGTTAAAAATTGGATTTCAATCAGGACTTGAATGAAGTCTGACGTGAGACAAGTCATTAACAACGGGACTTGAATACAAGTCTGACTTTAGTCAGGTCATTAAAATGGGACTTGAATCAAGTCTGACTTGTGTCATTAAGAGATTGAAATTGAGCCATTACAAGACTTCTCTGTCGTCTTGATTTTCTTGATTTATATGAATATTTAATATGAAAAGTAGTATTACACCTTTAGCTCTGTTGAAAGTAAATAGCCTTCTTACATTTCTGCATTTTATCCAAATCTCTTTGTCCATCAGTCAGAGGATATTAAACTGGATCCAGAGCTCTTCAAAGGTTGTGAAGGTGATGTTCAGAAACATTGCAATAATTTGAAAGCTGGCAAAGCAAGGATTCTAGAATGTCTACGCGATCACCGTTCTGACCTGTCAGAAGCATGCCACGTGAAGTTGTTCAACCGGGTCAAAGAACAAGCTCAGCTAGTCAAGACCGACTTTGCATTTATGCATGCATGCAAGAAAATGATCACGGTATGTATAAGCCTACAATTGCAGGTTGTTAAAAATAGAACCAACTCTCATTGTTAAGGACTATTTTTCAAATGCAGTTTTTTTGCGATGAATGCCCTGTCAAGCTTGACACAAAGGAAATTCTTTTTGTATTTACTTTGTTCCTATCAATCTTGAGTATGTGGGAAGCATACTCAAGAACAGCAAATAGTTTATCTTCAGGCCCTTGCTTGTGACTAATCGTTGCTACAGTAAAGAATGTAATTCCATGGAGTGCTTTTTGTCTTTTCATCATGCAGCAATTTTGCACAGGGACACCCCCAGAGAGCCTTTTCAAATGCCTCAAGTCTCACAAAAATGAACCAACTTTTGACTCCAAGTAAGTAGAAACTCTTTGTTCCAAGAGCACGAACAGATTGCTTGGTTGTGTGTGTTCTTGAAATTCAGAAACCAACTAGCGCTTTCTGGCTTATGTCTCTTATTGATATTGCCTTATCGACTGTGAAGACATTGTGCAAGGGTAACTTTCTGATATTAAGAGTATTTGTTGGTTACAATTTCAGTTTTGTTCATGTGTAAATAAGATGTCTAACAAAATGGTTCCATTGTGGTTCAAAGAGCCCCAGAAGAGAGTTTAATTGTCATTAAATTGCCTATTCTGACAGATAAGTTTCAATTTTTATTAAAGGTGATGTTCATGATTGTAACATTTTTTTCATGTTTTCAAGACCTGAGTGTTTCATTGGGAATAATTTTTCCTTGATTTCTTAGCTGCAAAACTGTCTTAACTAAGCGGTCCATCCAACGGAAGGAAGACTTTCGTCTAAACCCAAGAATGCAGAAAGCTTGTCGGCGTGACATGCCCAAGTTCTGCAGTGATGTCTTGGATAAATCCAAGAAGGAGGAATACAAAGAAAAGGAATTGGAGGGAGAAATGCTGCTTTGTCTCAAGAAGAAATTCCCCACCAAGGTGGGAACTTATTCATCTGCCTCAAAACTGCCTTCATGAATGAGGCCTTATTGACACGCAACAAAAGATATAAGAATAACCCAGTTGTCCAACTTTTGGATAGTTTAAGTACAGTGAAACGCCGCTATAACGAACACGCCAGTGTCCATGCTAAATGTTTGGTACAGCAGTCATTCGGGATAGTGAAATTTACTGCCAAATGTTTTGTTGCCATGTTGAATAGTGCCCTCTCTTGTCTATGACTGAAATGCATCCTCTTGTGATACTATGGTTCACTGTTATCGTGATGTTTTGCCGTTGCATTCACGTTTAAGGTTTCTAAAAATGTATCTGTTAGTTGTTTTTGTTTTTTCTTAAATCTTAAATTACAAAATTGATTTCAGCTTATCCTAAAAGTTGGGAAGCTACCGCTCAGGATCGATCTCTGATGCATGCCGTGGGGAATCTCGGCGACTTGTGTATCAGCAGCTCCCTCTTTAGACTAATGTTAATGTAATGCCACGGTGCGCGTGTTGTTTTCTTCCTCACCTGATCATGCAGAGTCGCAAAACCAGTGTCCATTCAGTACTGTTGGCAGATTAAGCGCGTGTGCCCTGGCCATCACTAGAAGACAGCTTTGAACAAGTGTGACCAATGTACAGAATTTCTCCACTAGTTAATTACAATTAACTCTTCAACAACTAATGGCTTTCCTTTCTAATCCTTGGGGAAATAATGGCCGTTTGTCACTCTCCAACTTAAAAAACCTGACTGTTTTATCAAGTTGACGTTTGGGAATTACAAACAGCTACTGCATAATGTTCGGTAGGTTTTGTGTACAAAATATTGGGAGCCAAGGACGATGTTCGGTACAGCCGAATGTTCGGTATAGCGGTGTTCGATATAGCAGTGTTCCACTGTATTAGTCAGTGGTTTAGCAATGATTCTTCACATCTGAAATAATTATAAAAAGGTGTGAAGATTTTTTTCTCTTGCTTCCAAATGCCAGACAAGTAGGTTTTTAAAACTTATTGTGGTTTAATTTCTTTTGTTTTCCCACAGACTCTGTCACCAGATTGTGAGAATTACATCAGAGATGTAAGTTGAAAGGATTACCATTTTGTTTTTTTTGGTTTGAACTCAATTTCAAAATATTCTCAGTTGACATACTTGTACTTGAAAATAGTTTCAACCTTCACAAGTGAAATCGTTACTGATGCTTGAGAGGATGGGCTTACAACTGTGCAGATTGGAGCTGTTTTCATCTGGTGATTACTTCACTCCAATGATTGAAGTAGCCCTTTTAAACCATGGATTTTTTGTGATGGATTTAAAAAAATGGACTGTTGACATCCATGTTTTTTATATTGTGTGGATTTCGTTGATTCTATTTTGTAGGCCATTCAAGAAGCATCAATGGATATTAGGATGGATCCTGTCCTCTTCCGTATGTGTAAGGATACAGCAAAGAGGCTTTGTTCTGAGGAATTGGAGACTCCAGGTCAAGGATTAGTAGAGGAATGTCTTAAGACTAATCTACACAAGGGCAAGATCACTGATCTCAAATGCCGTATGGTGAGCACCTATGTCTAATGGGTTACTTATCCAAATCTGATTGGATGTAGTATTTAAAGTAACCATTGCTTCCACGGATAACATCCGTTTTCTGGAAGAGATGTGAAGACATGTCTTCAAGAAATCTGATATCGTCTTCTTCAGCAAGTTTACTGTAGTTGTGGAGATGTGATAAGTCCATTTGGCAGGACAGGAATGTTTGGGATAAAATAAGATTAAGATGTCAATAGCAACCCAATATTCAGTTCTTTCCTCTACAATAAATATATTTTAATAATTTCCGTTTCGTAAACTGTACAAGTGTGTTCATTTCACTTAAACAGAAACTGGTAGATTCTAAAAACTTGTGAATAAACTGTTATGTAAATAAACGTTTTTGTTTAAATTTAATTTAAATTTTCCAGCAAGTGATTCGGCTGCTTCAAGAGGGTCGCGCTGATGTTCATATTGATACTCTCCTTTACAAAGCTTGTGCCTTGGACATCAAGCATTTCTGTGCAGGTATTCCACAAGGGGAAGGCCGACGTAAGTATTTCACCTGTCCATGTTGGGCTGCCTTCGAGAACAATCTGAAAATGGATCAACATCAAGATTCTTTGCAGTCATTTTGAAAACAAGTGATTTTTTGCCCTTGTTCCTGCTATTAAATTGTGTTTTTGTTGGCAGTTGTTCTTTGAATGTACAAGTATTTATTTTTACTATTTTTAGCACCCACTGAAGTGAGTTTAAACAGGTAACATTTTCTGAAAGTCCTTATTTGTAGTGATTTTAAGTGAACCCGATACTTGAAATATAAATGCCTTTATAGGGAGCTTGATATACCATGAAATATGTGCAATTTTTACCCTGGAATTGTCAAATGCATATTCTTGGAGAATGTTTTGGGGGAATTAGAGTGTTACACAAGTATATTTGAGGATTTGTTATACATCTCTGACTCAAGCTTCAGAATGCACAGGTGGTGAGTCGCAACTCACAGGTGGTGAGTCGCAACTCACAGGTGGTGAGTCGCAACTCACAGGTGGTGAGTCGCAACTCACAGGTGGTGAGTCGCAGCTCACAGGTGGTGAGTCGCAACTCACAGGTGGTGAGTCGCAACTCACAGGTGGTGAGTTGAGTTTAGTTGAGTAAGTTCTTACTAGTGATTTTAAGTAAACCTGATTCCTGAAATACAAATGCCTTTAAATGATCATCTTATTCATCCTTGGTGCAGAGATGTCATGTCTACTTGAAGCTCTGGAGGACAGTACTATCAAACTGCATGCTGACTGTCAACGAATGCTGTCCGAACGCAAGGAAATGTGGAGTTATGCAGTCAGAGTAAGTGACTATAATGCCAGCTTTATCCATAGATCACTTGTTTATTCAGTTTAGTTCATGCAAAAATGCAAGGGCATGCTCTGTGTGGCAGTTTTTTTTTTGTGTTCCACCTGCAGTTGCTTTGGTTTGCAGGCATTATTGTAATTAATATGCCAGAATACACAATGTTTAAGCACACTTATCACTGAAGATTGCATGCTCTCCGATGTAAGTTTGCTTCAAGTTGTGCACATTTTGCTCTTCAGAGTTTGAGGAAGGAAAGTAAGGTGTTAATGCTCTGAACCTAAAACAATGCAACAGCTTACATATTTGAATTTCTTAAACATAACATTGCTCTGCATTCATTGACTGCAGTATGTACATGGAACAGCATTGATCCCTTTAGGTAATTTTCAAACTATTCCACATGAAAACAGCCAGTTTTCCTCTCACAGCTTTGACTAATTCTGTCTTTGTCATTTTTTTCTTCCTTAGGAATCCCCACCAAATTCACTCCAAGACCTAGCGGCTGCAATCAATGCATCTGAAGCCCGTGGTTATTTTCTCACCGTCTTGTTGGTCATAATAGGAGTGCTGTTTTTTGGTGGGCTTTGCTGTGGTCGAGCAACCAAACGTGTCAGAGCAGAACTTAAAAATAAGTGATTTTGCTACCTTTTTGTGGAAATATTTGTGTTGTAGTTGTTTTTGTTTCTTTTCTTCTTTAAAGTTACTTTCTGCCAGGAGAAAGCAAGAGCACAATGCATTGTGGGAAGATGGAGTCTTTTTTTCAATCGTTGAGTCAAAGTTAGCATCAACGCCCTTCTGATGAAGTAATAAGGAGGTTTCTGAGTGCTGGTATTATTCGTGTGGTTGAGTTTTCAAACACTGAATAATTTGTTTTTCACGATACTAGCTTGTTTTATGCAAGGGCTTTGCTTTGTATAAAGACCTTTCTGCTGAGATATGTAAATTGTGCACATCATGACAGTATAAACAATAACAAATGTCAGAATCCTATTCAAGACACAAACTGCGAGTATTCAGTTTCCATTTGCAACATAGATGAGGACTCTCATTTCAGGAAGATGTAAATATTTTTACCAATGTTTGAAACTTACTCAGTCTTTTTACTTTGCCTTTTCTTGTTTGTACGATGACTCCATGATGTATTGTGCTCAGTATCTTTTCTAGCTCCTGTGTACATTTGCTACTTACTCAGAATGGAATCTTACAATAATGATTTGGAAGGTCATGTTAAAAGTGCTTTTTTGCCCCCCGAGAGTATTGTAATTAATTTGGAGTTAATTTTATCTGCATGTCTCTACGTTATATAGTGCGTCCCAGTTGGTTAGGTTTTACAGTTGTCATAGTTGGCTTGGTATGAGCAATGTGGGTTGTCTTTATTGATACGACGGACCATTAGAAATGGTATGCATCCATGATACGTTTGTTGTTTAGAAAAACTGGGTTGTTAAATCACACGGTTTATGGGATACTTTAACCCCTTCACTGAGCAATGCACGTCATGTTGATATGCTCATGCATATGCATTAAGGGTTGTGAATTACAGGTAACTGCATGAAATGGTTATATAGCATCCCATTTTTGTTCCCAACCCGCATCATTTCTAATGCTTCTGAATGGACTAGCATCCACTCCACGTCTGTTAGTGGGTGATGTAATACAATAGTGGAATGCAATGAAGAATAGGAAACATGCTATGAACAGTTGTCAGGAAAGAAATGGATGTCTTTGGTTGTGTGCTCTTGCTTAGGAAACAATATTTATGAGGCATCAGTAGAAACTGCATTGGATAAGCAAATGCCAACTTCTTGGAAGAGTTTAATTTTGCATGGAAAAAGGTATGGAAAGACCATTTAAAAACTCAAACACAAAATGCATGTAACTGAGTTGCCATCATGGAAGATTTGATGAGTTGGGTAATTTTTGGAAAGATGCTGAAAAGTTATACGATAAACCATGAAGTATGAAAAGATAAATAGGATTTCTCCTTCATTGTCATGGGTATTGGATAAAATTAAGAATTACAGAATAGTCCTAAATGTATTGGTCAGTTTATGGGAAAAGTTAGGGAAAGGCTACGGAAAAAGTACAGGAAGTAAACAAGAGAATTGCCTTGAGGACTTCCGAAGAACTTTCCAATGGATGGAATGGGGTATTAGGAGCTAACCTTTCCTGGAATGACTTGGCACGGTGCCAAATCATAGCAATTATTAATGTATTGTATGCAATATATTTTTGTACTGATATGTGAAACCTGTTAGAAAGTTGTTTGCTCTAGGGATTCAATTTCCCAGTTCCCAAAATGAAAATATATGTACGGGTTGAAAAGCTCAACAAGTTACAATGGGAAATGCCTTTTTTTTCTTTTCGAGAAATGAATATTTGAAGTATTCAAGACATGAAATGAAATGACATTTTGTATCGTTTTGCGCTTATTTTTTAATCGGAATTTATGGATGGAGTGGATCCTCAGAGATCTACATGTATTTGACTTTGTGTTTTTTTGAAAGGTGTATTTTATTCGAATCGTAAGTGGCTTTTTGCCCAGATGCTTTTATTTGAGAAAAGTACAGAAAAGAACCTTGGGTGCTATTTTAAGACCAGGGTGTAACTTTCTATTTTCTCAGCAAAACCGGGGAATTTTGCTTGGGCCTTACCGTCAAGCATTTTTCAGTTTGTCAATTTTTTAAAATCTCTTAACTGTGCAGTTTTTGTGGCTGTGTTTGTACATTTCGTAGCTGAAAGTGAACATTTAGGGGAAAATTCAGAGCACTTGACATGATTCCTTGCCTGAGATGGTTTGAAGGGGAGAAGGTTTTTGAAAAATGTCCTCTTGCAGATGCCGCCTTGTAAGTTTTGAAAATATGTTATTCTACAATCATGCAGGATGACAAAAAGAAATACTTTCATTTCACAAATGAACTTTTCCTCCTTTGTTTACTGCTTGGAATTGTAGACCCAGTTAAATCTTGAACTTAGTTCCTAAAGTTGCAAATATTCCCTCTTTGTCTTGATGTGTTAGTAATGGTTTTATTTCCAGAAGTCGTAATATTTCCACAAAGACTTGGAAAAAAGTTATTTTTGCTATGGTGATGTTAATGATTGTGATAGTTTCACTGTAAAACAGATAGAAAGGTTTACATGTAGTTAATTCAAGGGTGTAAAGTAATGATCCCGGTGGGTTTAGTGGAATTTAATTGGTTGGAGTATAAACTTTTGTTGGGTAGGGTGCCGCCGACGCGTTTTTGAAACTCTTTATACAATATATATAGAAACGTTCCCTTACCCTACCCTCCAAATATTTGGCTGCAAGAAGCGGAAACTAATTTGCTTAAGTGATGCTATTAGGTGTACATGTATTTGGGTTCTTGTTTATATTCGTGCGGCGCAGCATTTACCACCGTAGATTTTAGAAATAAAATAGCACGTCGTAGACATTTGCTTTGTGAAACCTGATCGAAGTAAACTGATTTACCATCGAAGGTTTTTTCTTTCTTAGAGCAGTGTTTTTGAGAAGTTTCACTGTATAAATCAGTCAAGGTGTAGATTATTTACATCCATGATGTTGTTGTTTCGACATGGAGAAGGAATAAAAGTGTCGTGGCCCAGAAAAGTAGAGAAACATGATGGCTAAATTTGTTCTTCTGACTTCGGGTGTCTGTGCTGTCTCGCCCGTCCGTAGCTTTACTGAGTAAGTACGGAGTTCTTGAGGTGTCGTCTAAGTTGCCAAAATGAACGATGTGTGGGGCACAACTTGAAATTTATGCCTAAAAGTTTTCCATTCCATCCATCCACCCTGTCGCCTTGAAATGCTAGTTTTTGGTTTTTTTTTTTACTGTAGAGAAAGAATTTGTCAGTCTTACTACGTTAGAGAGGACCTTCACACCACCTCAGAAACTATAGTAAGACCACTATAGAACCAGTCGATGTAGTATACGCATGGGTATGTATTCGAACTGCAATAATGGATTAGTCATCTTGATAACATACGCAAAATTTCCGATAGGAAATTCATTTAATACTAGTCCTGGTGTGTGTTAACGCTACAACTCAGTAAATGTTGGAGTCAAACGATCCGGTGGTCTTGTTTGTTTCATTTGAGGCATACCTCAGCCTCAGTTAACGACCAGATTAAAAGAAACTCACTGTCGAATTTTCCTGGTTCACTTCTGAATCAATTGTTGCTTCGGCACATCTGCCGAAACAGCTATTGTTTTTCTTATGGCCCTTTCTCTTTTTTCTTTTCCACTCTTCCCGTAGAGTTTGTACACGTTGTCTTCTGGCAGTCGAATTTTGTACTTTAATAAATCTGATTGAATTCACCATTCGTTACTATGACGTCGTCATATGATTTATTATTGGATTTTGAATACCGGTATTTATATCTTTAATTACCCATAGGTTGTGCATGTTTTTCAACAGTCCGACTTTGGCGTTGTTATCGGTCTGACTGAGGTCATATTGGGTGCATACTCTCTCAGCCCACCAGCAGGACAGGGTCCCCGAAACAAAAAGGTCAAAATGACATCATCAGGGGTCGTGTGACATGACATTAAGGGTGCACTCATCAAAGCACAAAGTCTCCTGAAGTATATTTCCGATAGACCTTTTCACTAATAAATTCATAATTATGCACGCATGCGTACAAATGGCCTTGACGACAAGAAATGTGATCAGGCCATTGAAAACGTACATGGGTACGATTATGATCATTTTCTCCCAGGTTTTCTGTCTTTGTTCAATATTTTTCTTCAGAAAATCCCATTAAATCGTTTTTGCTATTAGTTTCTAATCTAAGCGGGATTTTAGTGCCCTGTAAAAAGATTTTACAATCGTGATTTTCCTGTGCGCACAAGATTGCTGTATCTAAGCTGGTCTCCTTTCGTCACAGCAAAAACGATTGAATGGGATTTTCTGAAGAAAAAAAATGGACAAAGACATAAAACCGTGGAGAAAATGATAAAAATTGCAACAGTAATGGTTTTTAAGAGGGTTATAGGGGTAATATCTGAACCGTTGCGCATGCGTTTTTCGAAGGAAGTTTGGGGGCAATGATCACAAATGGGGTGGACGAACTTTTAAGCATAACTTACAACAAAATTGCTCTCTCGGCCAGTTGCACTGTAGCTCAGTTAGAGGAGTGCTTGACTTGTGAGCGGCAAGGTAAGGGTTCGAGTCTACAAGGTTAGGCCTAGGCCCCTATTTATTTAATTTTTTTGGGGGGCGGCTTAGTTGGTAGGAGGATGTTTTTTAATAGGAAAGACCGAAATGTACCTTCTAACTTAAGTTTATAAGTTTCCACTAACCTGATCGCATCGGGCTTGCAGTTAACCACGCCCATATATGATAATTGCTCCTGACCCTCCTAGGAAAAAAAATTACGCAGCACTCTCGCACTCTTGTCATTTGTGCGCATGCGTGCATAATTATGATTTATCAGTGAAAAGGTCTATTGGGTTGAAACCTTGCACACAGCCAGAAAGGGAAGTGTTATCCGGTTCATAAGTGTGACGTCAGTTCAGTTTAAACCACTGCGCACGCAGTGCACATAGAGTTACATGCATTGATCGCCATTTACATTGAACCATGGAACCGGAAGTTAACGTGCAACTTTAGCAATCCTTGAATGGGAGCCTGCAAATTGTGGCTCGTCCGCGTGTATGACGAAGTCACGAACTGGATATAGACGGACAAATGGAGCCTGAAAGTTGACCCCTGATGGCGCGCTTCCGGAACCCTTGGATTAGAAAAATAACGTGCAAAGATTTTAGAATTTGTATTTTTTTGTTCAGTTTCTTCTTAAAACCTCCAACTTTGAAAAAGAGCTTTAAAAAATATTTGCTAGTCTATCGATTTATAGAAACTGAAAAATTACCTAACCTAAAAGAGAAATATCCTTTCAAAAATTGACCCATCACTTCCGAAAATCTAAAATACATGAAGAACAGTGCAACACGGCAGTCTCGTTTGCAGATGAATATTTACGGTTTGAATTTTTATGGTTAGTCTCTGGGTAAAAACCAAAATAAAAACAGATCAAAACATTTTGCACAGTTTGATAATTTATAAGATGATAAACATAAAGCAATATTCTACTATTATGAAAGATACTAATATTTTATCTAACCTTTGCTGACAACAACTGCGCGATGTCAACTCAACGGAATCTGGAAGCCATCGGCTGCTGGTAGGTGAATCTTTGCAAGGTTGTACAATCTCGTTTTCAACTTAGAAAGCACGGCGAATGAAAATAAACGTGCGTGAACATGGAGACCTAGGTATGATATCGCCGGACTTGAAAGGTCGTTAATAAAATTCGTTTTTACCCATCTCCAGGTGACTTTTCCAAAAAATTACTTGAGGAAGACAAAGGTAAAATTCCAACATGAGTGTTTCATGGGGTGATTTCAGTAGCCTAAGGAATTATTTTTCCAAAAATTATCGAGCGTGATAGGACGGCCCGATGTCAAATCTCCATAGGCAGACCGCGCAAGGGTTCCGGCAGCTCGCTGCGTGACCTTTTACTTTTAGGCTCTATTGGAAATCATGGGATGATGACGTCATGAGGTGATAAATCACGTGATATTCAAGGTCTTTTGAATTTACATGTTTGATTGGGTAGAAACTTTGTATGAAAGGGAAGTGTCGTAAATGAAAATTGACCTGAGGTGATGATGACGTCATCAAGTGACAAGCCACGCGACACTGAAGGTGCAGCCTTAAAAGTACTATATCTCCAAAGTAATTAAATGTCCCATTGGGTTGAAACCTTGCAGATATCTACTAGGAAGGGAAGTGTTACAAATAAAATTGATATGCTGACATTATTAGGTGACAAGTCATAAGACATTCAAAGTTTATCATTTAATGCCCTATGTCTCCTGAAGTACCTGTCCGAACTGGTTGAAACTTGGCAGATTGCTACGACAGGAAGTGTTATAGACGTAAATTGACATGATGTGATCTGGCGTTTTTAGGTGGCAAGTCATGTGACATGAAAGGTGCATCCTCCAAAGCATACTCTTCTGAAATTCTTGTCTGATTTGGTTGCCAAAACACTGGAAGTCTACAAATGTACATGTAGCAAGAAATAACATGTTGAAAGGCGTCCAAATCCGAAGCAGCTGTGTGGGCGTTCTCCACAGCCACATCCCTCTAGTTTCGTCCTAATGGAGGTTAATTCTTACAAAGTCATCCCGTGCGTTCAGTGACTGTGTACAGAGCACTCAGCCCATGACCTTATCTTGTCTCACATGACTGCACGTACCAACTATTACCAGATGTGAGTACGTACGTGTGAGTATACACACATGGAACTACAACTGTACATGTACCTTTTTTAGCTGCGTGGTGTAGTACAAAATCTACACGGTTGGCTCCTATATCAAAATAGATTCTGAGTGTACCAAACAGTACACGCGAATGGCGGCTAGGATGCTGTATTATTACGGTTAGCTTCATTCTGTCATACGATAAAATTTATGTGTCGTAGACCTATTAGATACAATTTGTCGCAGCGATCCGACACAGTAGTTTGAAATTTAATTGTAGAAAAAGACTTGACTAACAGGCAGGCTGTGTTTAGTAAGCACGAACGGTAAAAGCTAGCGACACCGATCGGGAACCATCAGACCATGATCAGACCATGGCGGAACAAACCACACGTGCCTCACATACTCAGAGTCTACCAGTGCTGTATGTACGTGGAACCCACTATCAAGTTGGAGTAGAAATGGTAAGTGCACCCATTCGCAAAGTGATTGGCACATACTCCCGCAAAGCCTCACGGCCTAACAGCTTGCGATAAGAGGAAACACAGATTCTCTGTTACATCGCGTCAAATGTTAAAAAGTTTGAGTTATTGAGTGAGGTTAATGCAACATTAATTGCTGCGTGCGTTATAGGTTGATCTCTGGTGGAGCGCATCCGGAACCCTTGGATAGCAAAATAACATGATGAAATTTTTTTGTAATTTTTCCCGTTCGCTTACTTCATAAAAATCACCTCCGAAGATGGCCTTGGTAAAATATTTGCCAGCATATTGATTTGTAAAAACTGAAAAATTATGTGACCTGAAAGAGAAATGTCCTGCCAAAATTTGACCCCTCACTTCTGAGCATGAAGACCATTTTAATTGGGTGGTCTCATACGTAGATCGATGAACAGTTAGGCTACCTAATTATATTATAGGCCTATGGTAAAATGAAAACCTCACTCAAGAGTTTAAACATTTTACAATTTATTTATAACTTAAAGGAATAATGTGTGTTAATGACAGATTCTAAAGATTAATCTGACCGTTGCTGACAAGAACGGCTTCAGATAAACTCGACTGAAACTCGACCGTTGCGTGCAGGTAAGTAAATCTTGTACTGTGCCGTGACGATTTCGTTTCAAGTTCACGTATGCTTTAGTGAAAGCAAACGTGTATGAACAAGGAGACCTATAACGATATTGCCCGCAAGTGAAAGGTCGTTAATGAATTTCGTAGATTTTTTTTACCCATATCCAGGTGACTTTTTAAAAATATTTATACTTGTGGACCATAAGGGTAAAACTCCAACATTATGTTTCTCAGGGTGATTTCAGTTTTGAATATCAAAAATGATCGAACGTGATAGGACGACCCCATGAGCGGACACTGCGCGGGGGTTCTGTAAGCTTCACTCGTGACCTTTTACTTTCAGGCTCTACTTTCTAGGAAAACGGACATTTTTCGGCAAATTAGTCGCTTGTACAGACCAAAGACGCACCTGCAAGAAATGAATTTAGAGGGAAAAAATCATAGAAGTGAGGGCCCAAGCCATGACATTCTACCTCCATGATAACATACATGTAGCTTATCTTAGAAATTCTTTCTTTCGTGTAAAATCCTTAGGGGAGGACGTTTAAGAACAACATTCAGGTTTACTGCAGTGAGAGTAGTGCCCTTAACGAGGCCCTTCTACCGTACTACTACACCGATGAAGGGAAGACTGTTTACAATGAGTATCATGAAGCTATGAGGCAGGTCTATCCTCAATATGAGGACGAACTTCGGGGCATTTCTCAATCATCCGGAGTTGAATTCCATAAGGTTTGTTTATTTCATGCATAAAGACAACTCTATTGCATTATCCACTTAATTCCTTTGATAAAATGATGACCATGTTAGCAAACCTTATTTTGCTTAGCAATGCCATGAAATTAGGAAGTTCGTAGGGCTGGCAGTACACGCAATTTGCGGAATATGGAAGGGTTGTGTAGCACCATGACCAGAATATCCACAAATCGGTGCTCTGAAATGTGTGATTGCCGAGCTTTCGGTAACTGAGTACCTTCTTCAGGGCAAGCAGATTCAGTTCAATTTGCGGTTCGCGTGCGCATTTTGAGGTTTGCGTGAGGGAGTGTATCTGCTAGCCAGCCAGAGTCTGATACGACCGTAAAAATGAAAGTCTTACTCATAAGGTGTTGGCTGTGAGCTGCATTTCGTCTTATAACGGTCCAAGGTTGAAGTGTCTTTAGACATCGGCATGGATGTGCTAACATGTCATATATTTTCCTTATTTTAATTTTATAATTATGAGTTACCTTTTTTAAAGAAAAACATCATGTGATTGCGACTTCTTAATTGTAGCGCCCTCAAAATACTTTTTGTTCTCTAGATTTTTCTTCTACACATAAGCTCCGAGTTGTTGGGGTTGCTAGGAAAGCAAGCAACGGCAGGCTGTACAGACATCATGCTTAACTACATTGACTACCAAGGGACACAGCACGTATGTTCAAGTCAAGTCCATAAAAAACAGTCCAAAGTTCAGTATTCCACAGGCCTACAAAAAGATAATGCCAGAATTTTGGGGGTTGGTTGCAAATTTATAGGCCATGATACAACAGTGTCACTACAGGGGTTGCTCTTACGAGGCTTCGTTTACAGTAGTATGCGCGGCCTCAAAATGTTGCCATCAGGCGACCTTTTGAAAATGCACAAAGGCATTCAAGCAGAATGGGCGTTGCATGCAGGTCGATTGGCTGATCTCTTGGATATAGGATAACTGATATAGGGCTTGAATGGAGTGCTATCACAGAGGACATGTTTTGTTATTTAGATGTAGATGACAGTGAAGTACTATAGGTCGAATTCGGGAGGCCTGTTCTTGACATACGCGGGTTTCTCGTTCTAGCGATTGAGTCCAGCGGCGGGTTCACGACCCAAGAACACTGTTCTTGGACCAGGATTACAAACCACCTCCTCGTACGTCAGCGTTTTACAGGAAACCTCGGATTTTGATTTTTGAACAGCCTCAAAAAAATAGTGATGTGGCTTACAAAAACATGAGACAATAGGAAGTTTTACAAATTAAAGTAACATAAAAATAATTTTCCATAACACAGAAATGAATGTTCTTTTTTAAATAGAAAAGAATTCGCCCAAGTTATCAGAACATTAACCATCAGTCAAAGAATGTACATGGAAACCGACATGTTTCTTGCCGGCACAGTACGTTCTCAGCGCTCAAGCGGCCGACCGAACCCGGCCCATCACGAACAACAAATCGAGCTAGCTGTTCCTGAAACTACGCGTACACGAGAACAAACCGCCCGAACTCGGCCCTAGGCCGAGTTCGGGCGGCTTGTTCCCGTATGTTCACGAACAGTTCGATTTGTTGTGGTTCGCGGGTCGGCCGCTCGAACGCCGGGAACAAACAACCGGTTACCGATGGTAGTTAGTGACAAGCAACATACAACGTGGCGGCGTCCATATAGGCTACGTTATTCGAGAGTTAATGTTTGGATGGGCTGAATTATTTCTATATAAACAGGAACATTCATTTCTGTGTTACGGAAAATAATTAATGTTAATTTTGCAAAACTTCCCATTTTTTATGGCTTTGGAAGCCATCTCTCTACTTTTGCAGCTGTTCAAAATCAGAATTTCACAAGTTTGTCCGTGTGTTCCTGTAAAACCCTGACGAGGAGGTGGCGTGTGATCCTGTTCCGACAACGGTGTTCTTGAGTCATGTTCCCGCCGTTCGATGGCGAGCCTGAGAACAAGAAACCCGTGTCAAGAACAGGCGCCCGAACTCGACCCTAGTGTCTACTCAAGCATATCCCACATGCAGGAACAAAGACCAGTCTCTGTGAGGGCGCTCCACGCAGGCCCTCTATTGTTCGTACAAAATCTTTCAGTTCGTTTGCGCCAGGCGGTCTGTCTGGTCGACCGGTAGCATTTCTCTGCAGCTGATTGTCACAAAATAGGCAATTTAGCACAATTTAAGCGTTTATATAAATAGTTCTGCAGCATTTTCAACTATGAAGAAGAAAAATATTTATTCACGTAGGCCAGAGCTTGCATTAAATGCGGATGAAGGTTTTTAAGACAAATCGAAGACACAGGCGTTTTCTCATATTTGTGGATGTTGCCATGTGTAGATCTGAACGTTATAGAATGATAATCTAAGTTGTTCAAACTTGATTAAATATTTACAATGAAAATGATCTGTGGGCAGGGTTGCATGATCCACACCCCGACTGTGCCAAAATCATGACTAACTACATATTTTTTGAACCCTTCACCTATAATTTTACAGAGTGTCATCGCACACAACGAGGACGGTGATAGGCTAACGGAGCGACTGGCGTACGTGGTTCACGCTCACATCAAGCCTGACCCGGATCTTTATCCACATCTTCCTACGGAACGCTTTGTGTCTTATACGTACCCAGGGAGACTCCCCGGAAATTGCATGACAGTTAACCACCACGGGCTTATGTGGTCAATAAATATTTTGTTTCCCAAAAACATTGGCAGGAGGAGAACAGGTTAGTTAGGGCAAATGCTATAGGTCTCAAAAATTGGTCAACGCATCACATCAAAATCTGAAGCTACATCAAGACTTATTTACATGCAGACCTGTTGATAATGTACATGCTTATCTTACTGGGCCTACTTGTTTTTAATGCAATGATGCCTAAAGTTAAAAGGTCTTGCAACTAATTGCTCTTTGTTTTGTGTTTTGCTGCGTTGAATTCACTTTTCTAAAGGAATTTACACGTTGACCCGTGCACTTGCTTCTGCTAAAAGCTTAGAGGGGGCACAGGCGATCATTGCAGACGACCCACTCGGCTGTGGCTACGGATTTAGGTATTTTATTCTGATAAACCAAAATTTTCTGCTGATTTCTTATGTTGTTAAAAAGTCTTCTTCAGTTTAACTTCTAAAGTAATCGAATGGTTATAGAAATATTATGATAAAGAGTATTAAGCACCGATAAGGATGCAGAAAGTCAGGTACTATCTACTAAATGAACAGACAACTGCATTCAATTAAAAATTATTTTAAAAGGTTAGTAATGCAGGAAGTATAGACGGGCTTTGAAGTATCTTCTTGTGTTATATAGTTTGCTTACCTTTTTATTGTTCCTCATTTATTACAGTGTGAATTTGTCTCAAAAACAAAAGAATTCCTCTGAAATACTAATGATGAATATTGAAGTGGCACCACGAGCCCATGCGACACCACAGCCTTACCATATAAAGAGACTACCGACGTCTTCCGACTGGGAAAGTGGAGTCGCTTTCCATTTCAACATGTGGGTGGAGTCTGAATGAATAATATGGGATGGACGATGTTGATTTGCTTGTTTATGTCACGTGGCATCGGGTTAAAATAAAACTATTTGTCATTGGATAAGGTGGGGTGGTCCTACATGTATGCACATGCGTTCAAAATTTCACAGGTAGGCCTAACCATAATGCTTCAATCATTTTGTGGCACACCTGATGTAGGCGATTAGCAGTTATGTCCCTAATTTAGTGACTATTGTCACTTATGTTACACGTCCAAACATCGACGTGGAATGTTATTTCTAAAAAGCATCAAAGCCGCATACACAGGCACCCGTTTAATAGCCGTTGCTCTATCTGCAATGATGTATATCAGCTTTTGCAGAGAGTTTCCTTGAAGTTTGGACATGACAGAATTTCCCTTTCGATTAAACAGGACGTTTTGTTTTATTTGTTTTGTTTTCAATCTCTGTTTGGTTCCCAAGGATAGGTATGAACGTATGCCTGAGGTAGAACAGCACACAGATCAGAGCTCTGTGCAGCGTAAACGCACATTGCTCGACTTGGCAAGGTTACCTGCAGACTTCAACAAAGTCCTCGATATCCTTGGCAACCAAGACCATCCTGTCTACCCTGTCTACAGAAATGGCACACCACCAGACACATTTGCTACTTTTGCAACAGGTCCGACAGTGTCATTCGTACGCTATTTCTGTACATTATCCCATTTCCCTGTTGGATTTGACGAAACGCTTCCAGCGAAAAACATGGCAATTTGGCGGATCTAAAGACCTCAAAACAAGATCTGCCGTTTCTTAAAAATCCACGTCTATTCATTTCTGATCTGTAAATGTTATTTCGAAGCACACACGTTGAATTTTATAACTGTTTTTCCCCAGGTGTTTTCGATCTGCTGAAGGGAACTTTTTGTATCTACGTAGGTAACCCGCAAGATGACGCAGAGCCGATTGCTTCATTTCCAATATAGTCGTGCAACAAGATGTGTGGGCTGTAAACTACACTGTTTGAAAATTCAAATATTAAATTTGTACAGCAGTGACTGTAAAACAGACTTTCTAAAATAAGGCAAACGTTAATTAGATGTTTTGTATTAATTTAATGCAATCGAAGGAACCTTGCTGTCCACACTACATTATTTGACGGGATTTTTGACAGTCTTCCATCATATTCTTTTTTTTCCACTCCAGTTGACAGTAAAGACCATGTACCAGTGACACCTTATTCGGTGCACCAGTGCTGTCAAAATATTTTTTATACTCCAGTATGCCATACATTAACCTTTAGCCATGATCATTGCGATGTTGATGACCTTTGAACCAAATTAAACAGACTAGCATTAACGAAATTACAATCGCCTGACTAACCTGAAATTCTTGTTGTACAGTAGAATAGTCCCTCTACAATGGCACGTGAGTGGTAACAGGGGTGGTGCTCGCCTCCGGCTCCAAATGGGCAGACTTTGCTGCAAAACAATAATAGAAACGCGAACTTTTCGATGTTTCTTATTTCCTTTTTTTCCAAAAAGTGTGTAAAAAGCCCTATATAATGTAGCCTAACCCATAGAAATGTCACAAAAGGTTACATCCTGAAAATAATTTCCAAATTTTTGCTTTTACGCCCTTACTAAAAATTGGGTTCTGTACCGGTATCCGTCCTTGTCTCTTTACTTCAAATGGGATATTTTGATTTCCGGCAGTGCAGTGAGTTACAGCCTTTATACACTTTACACGGTGCTGTCTTCAGTTTTAGAACCAAGTACGCTTCCACCAAATTCACTTTCGGCCGGGAGCCGAAAGATGAGACATTGATTTCACTGCCTTCTAAGCTTACCGCTAGGACTGCAACTTAACTCAATTAATTAAACCCCAACTCGAGTCAGAGCTGAAACTTAGTGGGCTTCCTTCGTTATGTATGCACATACAGCGCAGAATACTTGCTAAGTTAACAAACAAAGGTTACCAGCTCAAACTCTATAATATGTGGTTGTCATACTAACCAAAAGACAGGTAAATACCATTCCAAAACAATATACATCGCAAGAAGTTTTGTCTGTTAACATGAATTTGTCAAGCAAGGCTTTTCACGCTTAAACAATTTTTTTTGCTTAGGCAGCACTGTAAAATTGGCCCCGATTGGTCAAAAGCGTTTTCGTCAGGATCTCGTGTTGCTGTAGCCTTGATTCAAGGCGCGCATAGCACCTAGATACTCGTACAAAGACCACTTCACGGTGTATGCAACGCGGTCGAAGCGCAGCTGGCCAGTGCAGTCTGGTACGGAGCCTCTTCGCGCCAAAAACTATAAATAAATAAAAAATAAAAAAGAAAGAAAAACGAAAAAGAGGGCGCTTTACAAAATGGCAGCGCCTAGGCACATATCACGTTTACCAACGGCCACACGAAAAAACAAGTTCAAATTCGAAAAGGGGAAACATCATGTCGAAGGTACTTGGAGAAAAGATGGAAAACACGATGGAAGGGTCGGTAGACTAGATGAACACACTATGGGCTATTATCGTCGAGTGGCAGATACAATTAAAGATGGATTTCCTGACGAAATCGAACAAGGTGCGTACGGTAAATAACGTGTCGTTACTCGTTAGTCATGTTATGTTACTAGCTTAGCTGAGTCTTGCCTAGCCCAGGTTGGACGACGTCTACATCATTTACATGTACATTGCATTGCGACTAATGTCCAGGGTATAAAGTACTCCTACAGTGCGAATTTTTCTCAACGGTTTCTTCACACATTTTCTTTCAATTTTGGGGTTCATTACCTTGAGCGCCATTTATATTTAGGCTAAGTCCACTTTTCAAACAAACTGACTTTCAGACCTTGAGGATCCATTCTTTAATCCTAGTACTTTTTATAGTAGCCCTAGTTTAGGTGAATTTGGCAATGTTTAAGCAAGAAAACCAGAATTTTCTTTCATGTACCTGACATGCCTCAGGAGTTCAGTGAAAGCCACCGCATGACGCCATTTTTTTTCGCATCTTATTTTGCGAAACTCCACGCTATCTGTCGCATTCCGTTTTGTAAAATTTCCTGCAAAATATGCTGTCCATGGACGTATTTAGCAATTTCAACACAGGATTTATGGAATTTTTACAAGACACTTGTGAAGGACATTTGAGCTGTCTTTCGCCAGGTGAAAATGTGAGAAAAAAAGGTAGAAAATTTCGCATTGTAGGAGGACTTTTATACACTGGACATCAGTCATAGTGTAAATGAAGACAATGTCCAACCTGGGCTAGCCTAGCCTCTGCTCTGCACTCACTGATTCAGTAATATGAATGGTATAATTTAATAAGGTCCGGTAGTCAGGTGCACATCACAACTCATAGACTGTCCTTGTATTTGGAGAAGTCCCTTTATTCCAGGACAAAATCAGTCCCCTGAAAGAGAAAATGTCCCTCTAAATGATGTTCAAACCATTTCTTGGTAGGTCTTTTCCTAGACAATGTATTTAACCAGATGGAAACGGAAGAAGTCAAACTATGTCAGAACCAGACAGTTTCTCGCATCTTGGAAGACATCTTGCTCCTTGCTCAGCCGACCCATCTCCGAAGGTTTCTCACTGGTGTTCTTGAGGAGTTTGAGGTGGTTGTTAAGGATCGCTTTGCTGGACATGTGATCCAGAGAGCACTGCTGCAAACGACAAAGTTCTTGGATGATGAAGATGAAGGAGCTGTACTTCAGGAGAAGGGTGAGGCCTGATAGAGTCTGGTAACTTCTCATCATCAGTTGGATGCAGTGTATCAGACATGTACGGTAGATGTTATTATATTATTTATCGGCAGTGCACAGTAAAGGTCACATGGAGAAACTAACGAGGGATATAACAATTATTCATTAATACCTTTGTAATCAACTGTATACCTGTGCATAAAATGAAAATATTTAAGAGGAATGGCTTAGCTCAAATCTCTATCTGTATAATCACATTAGATAGGGTGTGAATTTATCTCACAAGTGAGGACTAGGAAGAGAGACTATTGGTTTTGGTACTATCCAAAAACAAACACTACTAACGAATGGTACTATCGAATGTGTATCACTGTGTGATACTGAGGGTTCCCCATGACACTCACCTGAGCTATTCAACCTCTGAAACTCCACGTAATTTTATTTCCCTCTGTGTTCTGCTCAGGCTTGCCATGGGTGTTCTTGATAAACCCTTGGTTTCTTGATCAGAAATAGATAAAAATTTACTCAAACAGTTTTTTTTGGTAATACTGTTTCTGGTGTAGCAGTTCACCCAAGACACCAGATTGAACTCTTCAACATTTTACTCCCAGTTCTTTCAATGGCTGACCTGTTAATCACCAACTTGACCACTGTGTTGATGGACACATATGGCAACCACATTCTTCGTACCATGGTGCAAGTACTTGGTGGGTTCAAGGTGCCAGACCTGGTTGCAAGAAGTAGGTTGTCCAGGGAACAGCAAGACAAAGGTAGGATATCAAAATCAGCTGTAAGTAAATAGTTGTGAGTGACCCTCTTTTTGTATGAGTCACAAAAAATAAATACCCCAATTTCCTGGAGCTTCTAATTAGATGGCGTTGGTGAGTGATTTAAGAAATCAGTGCATTTAATACTCTGAACATGTTTCCTTCGTAAATATCCCTTAACCTACCATGTTGCTCTGAAGGTAATCCCCAAAGACTTTTTCACTGATATTCATCAAGAGATTATTAGACTAATCAGGGGGTTTTAAGGCCCTGATCCCCCAATGATAACAATAGGTACACCAAGAATAATGGAAAAAATACACATTGTATTTCATTTGTGTCTTGAAGAAACTAACAGAGAGATTGAGAAACTTCTTACAAAAGTACCAGAGAGGATGCAGCAGAGACTCAAGAAAATCACCAACACTATCCTGAGTGCAGAGAACTTCAATGGTAATGTTTCATCTATTGCCTTCTCTGCAGTCTGCCAATTCCATTCTCATGAAGGTTACTGTGAATAGACCCTAAGATGTGTTTTCAAAGCTATGAATGCATCACTTTCGCTGTTTTCTAGAGTATGTGCTGCATCGTACCTCCAGCCCTGTCTTAGAGGTTCTACTCCTAATATTGCAGCAGTCTTATCCTGGTCTGTGCCACCGCCTCTGTCAAGCTATCCTCAAGAAGTCTAAAGTGATGTCCAAGAATCCTTCCCAAAGTGACCAAAGGTACTGCTGTTTTATGACCTGGTGATTGAACAGCACCCGTTGATAAAATGAGTACATGTACTTGTTAAACGGTGCATATCTGATTAATTTCAGGGTTCCGGTAGTATTGACAGACAATGTTGGTAGCCACCTGTTTGAGATTGTCATTGAGGTAATCTCTGATGAGTCATTCTCTGAGGTCTACTCACAGTGCTTCAGCCATCACCTACTAGGCATGGCTCTTCACCCAGTGGCTAACTTTGTGCTCCAGAAATTAATTAAAAGAGCAGCAAAGGAAGAAGAGGTAGGTTTAACCCTAACCCTCCTCAATCCTTCACCTGTTGGAGGACTGAGGATTGTTAGGGTTAATACCATAGACAGATGTATACAGGATATAACAAAGAAATATACTGGATGGGATTTGAGCCTATAAACGCTGGAGCATTGTACTTGAGCTACTCAGTCTTCTATCTTTCCCTATGTTAGCAAGAAAGTCAGCAGTTTGTAAGGAAGTAATGGATGGGCAACATATATCTCGAATTTTTATTTCAGTTTTCAGAGATCTTTGACAAACTCTTAGCAAACATTGAGGCTATTCTTGGAGTTAATCACATGGGTGTAGTATTGAGGCTAGCTGAGGCATGCATCCATCACCCAGCTAAACAAAGTGAGTCTGTTGCAATTTACTTTGAAGATCAGTTTGGATCATGTAAAACAAGTGGTTTACTGTGTTTACTTAATTCTCGGTGTCTGCAGAATTCTGAATAATTGCCTGTTATGTTATCATCACTTCAATGTTCAGGGGACTGAAAATGTCACCAGAACTCTGGACTTTTGTTGGTACAGCAACATAGCTTTTGTTAGTGAATGAGTTTTGATGAATCACTTCCAGCCTTGAAACAATGCAAAACTTTCGACAGTTGAAACTGAAAAACTGTATGTAACTAACCTTCAAAATGTAATGTAAGTTGATTTATGCCATGGTATAGAGTGTGGGGAAATAAGAGACAAGAGAGGAATCATCTTATTGAAGTTCTTATCTGTACTTTGTATGAATTAAGGTGACTTCTTGAAGGGATTGTTAAGTGCATTCAATTGCTGGGAACCGAGAAAGCGACAAGCAACATGTGTTTTGCTCATTGCTGGCATGGTTACGCATGAAGTCTTCTTCTCAGAGAGCAAAGAAGACCAGGAACAAGACAAGGCAACAAAGGTTAGTGGAGATATGTTGGTCAGAGCATTGGCAAAGGTTTACTTGGTTAGGGAGGAATTCAGTATCATGGGATGGTGTTTGGGTTTATTGTTGGATATCTTCAGAATTTCTGAATCAGTCAAATGAATCTATTCTCGGCCCAAAAGAAGGAGGGCCTGACATTTTGATCCTAGCAGAATCTTTTTCAAAGGAAAATGTTCCTTTCTGTTCTGTTCTGTTGTTAAAATTTTTCAGATTTTCTTGGTAAATGCAGACATTTTTAACTCATTAATTTCTTTTCAAGATGTATTTTTTTTTTAGTTGGGGAGATGTCAGTTTATATAACGGGTTTTGTCCTTACCCAAGGTATATATTAATCTATAATCCGTTATATAAACTAACATCTCCCCAACGCAAAAAATACATCTTGAAAATAGTTCGCGGTACCCGCTGCTTCACCTGACTCGGACCGGCCAGCCGACCCCGGCAAGCTCGGTGGTCGAGTGGTTAAGACGTCTGCACTAGAGGTCGTGGGTTCGAGTCCCATTTGAGTAAGCTTGTGACTTTTTTTCGCAAGCTCTCGGACAAGCACTGAACATACAGTGTTTATTTATATACGTTGGGTAAAGATCGTTAATTTCTGTCTATATATTTCTGCTCTTTGCTCCTGTTTCTCTCTGATTAATTTGCAAAACCCACCCTTGGCAAAACCCAGCGTCAAAATTTACACTGCCCCAAATGAATATTTTCATCAAGGTTTATAGATTGCTAGGAAAGCTGAATGGTTTAATAGTAAAGACACCTACACCAGTAAAAAGTAGGTCATGGGTTCGCATCTCACACGAGGCTTTAGCCAGTTAACGTCAGATTTTCTTACCCAAAAAAGCTGCCATGGTGAGTTTTTTCCCCTGCAAATTCTTCAAAATTGCTATTTACTTATGACGCAACCAAGCACAATGCATCAATACGTCAACTGCGGAAATGAAAAAAAATTCTAAAACGAGTGCACACGTCCTTTGTGGAACAAATATGGAAAATTGTGTGTTTACACATCATCCGGCACCAAGTGGTTAAAGGGTAGTTGTAGTGTTTCTTACAAATTTTTTCTGTAACTTTATATTCTTCAGTTTATGAAAATTATTTGACAACCCTGTTAAGTTAAATGTACTGAAAAGTGCACTTTTTCAAAATTTGAAATTGTCCATGCTGAGGGTACCGTTGCTATGATGTCATTCAGGGAAGACAGGTTTCACTGCGTGGGTTTTTCTGTTCAAATTGTGAAACCAGACATTTCTCACAGAAAACCCTCCTGAGAAAGAGGTTCTCACTTGTTTAATGCTGCATGTATGCACTTGCACAACAACGAATCATCAAATGAAGGAAAATAGTGGCTAGCAAAATCGCATCCAGCAGTTTTGACTGCACAAATCATCAAGGTTTTCTTCCTGGGATGACATCTCAGTTTTTCTCAATAATATGAAAATACTCATTAGCATAAATACCAAAAACAGCATAGAAAGGCCCTTTAAAATAGTGAAACAAAAATTGGAAATTAGATCAACTGAGATACAAAGGTGTTGACTGAAGGTTTGTATTTAAATAATTGCAGTGTAGAGACCCCTTAAGCTACTGCTTTTTTGCATGAAGTACAACAAACGAGGGCTTAACCCAAAATTAAAATTTACATCTCTTGGTAAAAAATTCATTGTAAATAACTTCATGTGAATCATTTGTAGTTTAGTATATCGATCTAAATCTCATCTTCTCTTTGTCCATCTAGCCTGGACTCAGTGAAGTTAACCTTCACGGATCCCTACTCCTTCAGCAGCTGCTGAAGTTCAGTCACTGTGGTCCAATCATAGCTGGCTTCATGGCCTTACAAGATGCTGACTTGATTGCTATGGCATGTTCTCCTAGTGGTAGTTACCTGTTAGAAGCCTTCATGACTAGCAGTATGGTCAGTGAGAAGAAAAAAGATAGATTAGGAGCTCAACTAAAGGTATGCCTTATCAAAATTGAAAAAATGACCAAGTTTTCTCATCAGAAAAGAGATGTGATATTTGACTCAGATTGTGAGAGGTTGGATTGTCTTTTTTCTGTTGTTTGCATTTCAAGACAAATTGTTTCAAGATTGCCTGCCACAAGACAGGAAGCAGATGCGTAGAAGCTATCTTCAAGGCAGCTTCACTGAGAACAAAAAGCACTCTGGTTCAAGCGTTAGCTGAAAAGGACAAGCAGCTCCAATCAGACCATTTTGGTAGGTTATTTGCAAAGTGTTCACATGTACAGCGTTGTGTTGTCTTTAGGTGTTACAATCACCTGTGTAGCCCATCTGCCAAATGCGCTTTGTCAAAAGGCTGTATTCTTTGTTAATCTTTCCAATGTTAACTCTTTTAGGCTCACAGTAAAAGCTTTTAGAACTAAGCATAAAAGAATCTTTCGTGTCAAGGTCAGAACGTATTGTTTGCTCAGTGTCTTCAAAGAGCTTGTCAGCGTAAACTTCACAAGCTATGGGCTTAATCTAAGCCTATGAATTTCTGATTTCTAGAGTGGTAACACAGCATTTGAAGGTCTGTTGGACATTTGAAATAATTTTACTATTTATTTATTCAGTTGCCCAAAGTGTTTGAATTTATGTGTGTTCTTTGGTACCAATTTTTTGGGTATGATTAGGTAAGTTTGTTCATCGGAACTGTGCTGTGGGTCTATTTAAGCTTCGCCAGCGAGATTGGGAGGAGCTACAAGGAAGAGAAAGTAGAAAGAGAAAGCTCTTTGCTGACATCATTGGAGATGACCAGTCTTCCAGTAAGTTGAGCAATATATTCAGTGTTAAGTGTTTATCGCAGAGGCTTGTTTAGTTTTTGTGAGTGTGAAAAACAAGCATTTTATGTTACAGTTAAAACTGTATGGACCTGCCCATTCTCAATCCATTGTACTTTTCAAATCCATACACCCCCAAAAAATTTTCTGTCAGCTCTTTTAAGATAACACCAAAATTTGCCCTATTTTCCAGAAACGAAAAAGAAAATATCTGTAGATGACATCATGAAGCCAGTTTCTAAGTACCCGGATGAGTTGATGGCACTGGAAATAGCAGAAGAGAGTAAAGAATCCAGTGAGGTATGGTTGCCATGATAACTGTAAATACATGTACATGCCTGTATGGACTTAAACCAAACTAAGGAGTCCTAATAACTTCAGTACACTCTGTGACATTGTTCAGGTGTTATTGATATACTGAATCTTTTTTCGGAACCTTGATTTGTACAATGTATTTCTGTTTTGACAGGATGACGACATTGATGATATCTTTAGAAAAATATCAAAGCCTGCATCAATGCTGAGTGAGTCACCACACAAGGACGCCAAACGGAAAAGATCTTCCAAAGCTAAAGAGAGTAGACAGTATGTTGACACAGAACATGGTGAACCTACTGCCAAAGTTGATGAAACAGACTCTCAAAGTAGCATGACCCCAGCAAAAAAATCCAAAAAGGCACCCAAAAAAAGGAAGAGAAAAGATGTATCTTCATAGCAGATGAGGAAATGGCCTCTTTTGTAAAGGATAAACATTGAATTTACTTGGAAGATTAGCCTGTAACGTTGCACTTTGGAAGCAGAGTTGGAATGAACACCGAAGAGAAGATGATGCTTCGGTAATCAG
>NW_019091370.1:113126-140047 GCF_001949145.1 Acanthaster planci | reverse complement strand
ATTCGGTTCTTACGTCATGTTTAGTTTTTTCCGGAAACTTTAAACACTAGATTTAAACTTTAATAAATACAGAAATACCGAAGTTCTTTTCAAATGATTGTGACTGTTTGAAATTGACAGCATTTTTAATCAACTAGACCTAATGTGCCCTGGTTGTTGAATTTTTTTACAGCTTTACAGATGACAACTGCTAATTGATGAAGGATTCAGGGACTGAATCATGTTAATCTGAAGGTCAACATTGATTTAATGAATGCACTGATCATGTTGCTTTACACTATCCTGACCAGAAACATGGAATTCATAGGCATTGCCAAATTTTTCTGGGTGTGGGGTGTGCAAACTGCAAAGGACTCATCAGTTAAAACTAAACAACTGGAAGGGTAAATTTCAAGGGTTTTATTTTTTTCACGTAAATTGGTCATTTTCATCCCATTTCATCTTCATGTCTTTTTTCTTAGTTTCCAAGTTCTTTTCAGGAGGGCAAGAACCCCCTACGACACCCATGATGAGATTTGAAAGGGTGTGTGTGACCAGATAGGTGTCACCAGAGGCAACCGATATGAATGTTTAACCAAATAGTTTTCAGTACTGTACTTTTCATGTCTTCTCTGAGTTCTCATCATAATTTTTGTAATCCATATGTACATCAATTTTCCCATAGACATTTTGCAGCATTTGAAGAACCTTATGTTGGATTTGGTCCACTTGCTCTGGTGGGCAATAATCATCGTGGGAAGATCTGCCAAATAAAATAAATTATCGATGAAATCAGAAAATAGAAATAAAAATCATTCTAATTTGATAATTTAGTCCATGAATGAAATGTGTTACCTAGCAACTGTCACCATCACTGGCCTGGGTAACCACGACAACAGTGTCTGCATGGTAGCCACAAGGCTATCAATTTCCTCCTCACTGCTGACATGATGAGGTAGCTCACCATTGTCATCACATGTCAGGCCTGCCATGTGGATCATCTCTGCATCTAGGGCTTTATCATTGTTGCTAGCCACTCGTAGTGACTCCACAAGAGATTGCACTTTTTGGAACCTATGGGAAAACAACATTTTCAAAATAATGTAGACATCTCCCTGGTAATTAACTGCTTGCTGTGTTGAAGCATACTGAATTTGGTCAGTAATACAAATTCCTAGTTGGTTCCAAAAAGAAAGATTTTCTGAAGTCTTACCTTTCCAGACACACTGAGTCAACTTTTTCTTGATACCCAACAACTGACTTGAGCGCAGTTTCCAACTGACTGAGCTGGTCAGCTCTCTTCAACATGCATTCTGTCAGGGCTGCTTGGCTGTTGTCAACAGGTCCATCAAAACGATACAAATGCTCCAGCAGATGAAATTGGGACTGCAACACAGTGGCAAAGGGAAAATGACTTGGAATCTTTTGTACAGTAGGATCTTTTGAACTTGGGCTGAACTGGCAAACATTTTTTTGTGGAAATGAGGAAAGATCTTTTCCAATATCATAAAACCACAATGAAAAAAGCAAGTTGTAGACAATTCTTAAGAAGTTCTTAAGAGCACTCTGAGGTGATCTAGGATTAGAAGATATTTTCATGACAAAGACAATCTTTTTCCACTTCCATTTATCCTCACCTCTGAATAAATATCCTTGAAAGGGTTCCTTGTTGAGAAGAAATCTAGATCAATGTCCAACACAGTTCCAGCACTTTTCTCCAGGGCTGCATTTGTGATATTGTAAATTTCACTTAGATATCCTGATGGAGAAGCCTGATGTGTCACCCAGCTCCGCTTCCTTTTGGTCTTGTTTGACACTTCTTCACTGTTTCCACCTGTAGGTTCTGTGATACAGTTCTTGCACTTTTGTTCTTTAATCTGTAATGAGGTATCTTCAGATTGACTTTTTACCGGGGTATCATTAACGGATGACATCTGACCACAACTTGAGCACTTACTCAATGGACACTGACCTTTTACCTGAGGAACCTGACTGTCTGTAGTGACTCTGGAAAAGTCAACTGGATATTTTGTTCTTTTATTTGTTACATCACTGATATGGCTCGGATCACCTAAGATTGATGTTTTTGGATCTGTTGGTAGCAGGTCTGTTCCCATGGTAACCACATCCACTTGTAGTTTCTTAGTATGTTCCAAGTCTTCTTCAGGAGCATACAGAAGATCACTCAAGAAGTAACTGTCGGGCCAGTTGATCCTGTTCCATAACAGAACATGATGATCAGTGCCACTTGAAATTACGATATACATCTATCATGACAGTTAATCAATTCTAAACAGAGGTTAATTTTAACACACAGTTAACCAACTTAGCAAAGGGGTACCTTTGTTGGAGTTTGTTTAAAAAGCTTATAACTTTCTTTGAGACTAAATGACAGTGCTGACTTGAATATTGTGGAAAAGCTTCAGACAGTTGTTGACAGGTTTACAAACAGGAATCCAAAGAAAGTAGCTTGCTAGTTTGCTCTGGGAAATTTGAACAACCCAAGTTTATAATGCAAAGTGCACATACCTGAGTTTCTTTGACTTGCAATGCTTCCCAATGGAAACTTCTCTGCTGCTCTCAGGCAACTGGTCTGACCAGGGTGGCTTGATCCACACCACATGATGGACATGTCCAGCGTAAACAGCAGGTAGGATCCAGTTCTCAATGCTAAGGGAACTGTTTCAACACAAGCCAGAGACACTGCAAAAATTAGGTTTGTTTTATATTATTAAAGCACAATTTGAAAATCAGTACTTACACAATTCCAATGCAAATCACATTCTACATCCATGTTTAGGTGTTTACATCGCAATAAATCTGTTCTCGCACTTTGGAAACTTTACTTCAGTTTAACTCTTTGACCTATTGATAAAAGGCAAACAGTTCAAGATAAAGTTTGAGAAATGTCTCTGATTTTCTTATAGGCCTAAAGCATGGTTCAATGAATCTTTTTATGCCCCAACAATAGAAACAGAATCATTTCCACTTGGAAGACCCCAACTATAGCTGGACAATTTCAAATTATTGTGCTAAAGTTGAACCAACTATTCAGTACCACTGTACCTTGGACCACTTCTACTGCACTGCTGTAACACTACCATTCTTACCAACAAAATACATGTCAGTATACCTGAATAATTCAAACTTATCAAAAACCGTATCAGCATCCATCTCAGTTGCTATCTGTAAGTCTGGGTGGGAATCAAAGTGAAGCATGGCAATTCCTTGGAAGGGTAGATGGCGTGAAGCAATGGCCCGGTAGATGTAAGGAAGAACCTGAAACCACAAAAAATGTAATAAACCCCGAACACGTAATTCGTAACATCTGTGAAACTGTCAACCTTCCCTCCCTGCATTATCTTAGGCCTAGGCCCCCCATCCCCACATCATGATCATTACATGACGAAGCCCTGGCCGCCTTGTATGAACCCCGCCCCTCATGTCTCCTGTTAATTTCTCATGGTCCTCACCACTCAAAATGTCAGAAACACAAGTCAACGAAACATTTTCGAGTAATCCAGCATGTTATGTTCTTACATCATTGTGATCCTCTACAACCCAGACGGGAAGTTCACTAAAACGTCTGGGCTTCAGGTTCCTCGAGAAATTCTCAGCCATTTGCAGAACACACGTACAGCATGCATAGCACTGCAAGCAAACGAACATGCATCATCAGCGCTGCAGCAGCGCGCGAATCGACCTAGGCCCAACCTTTCATTCTGGGGGTGGGTGTAATCGGGAATTGAGAAAATGTACGATTTTTGAAACATTTTTAATTAATAAAATTGTGGAGATAAAAATAAAAACAGTTATGTTCACACATTTTCTTTACTACTTTTACAAATTTTCCTTATTAAATATATGAAGATCTGAACATATAGGTGGTCCACCTTCTGATTGATAGTGGAACGGTCCTTTAACTTCAACATGGCGGGCCAGCAACATGTGTCTTGTGGTCGAGACTTGCATTGTGTCCCTGACATATCGTCTTCCACGCAATTGGCTTCGGTTGCAGGGTATGGTTAAGATTTACATTTTATTGTGAATCTTCAAAATAATATTTTCATGCTCATTTTGAGCGATTACGAAGAGTTGAAGCGTACTTTTACTGTTACCGTGAGAGCCCAAATTGATTGACATGTTTGGGATGCTCTCTTTACCGGACCGTGTCTATTTCCGACACTAATGGGGACGCTTGGCATTTCACCTAAAAACATGAAGGCCTAACTTAAAATCGTTTGTTGGGCCTACTTCCTGAACAGTAAGGCACAGCTCCAAAGTAGTGCCTTACTGTTCAGGAAGTAGCCGAGGTTAAATCCATCATGATAATTTTCGTGGTGTTTTATCCATTTATGCCTCATCCATGTGACCTCTGACACTGCATGAGTGATTTTGCACTATGGTTGGAAGACAGTGTGGGATGGAAAATCGGGCAATGTTTACTCCTTTTTCCTTCCCACAGTGTCTTTCTACCATTGTGCAATATCACCCATGATGCAGTACTATTAGCAGTGTTGAGCGCAATCTCTGAAAATACACAAATTTAAAAAGGTCCTATTAAATTTTGCACAACCACAGATATTGCCGTGATTGCCATTAAAATTGCTCCCAGCAATTGAAATTTTGTGAATATGAGCCACAGGCAACAGTCGTACATAAGAAACTGACATCAGCTTCTGCACAATTTTGTTGGGTCTGTTTGGTGCATGATGTGTTGCGTGTACAGTGTGCCATGGTACGTCACGCCGGCCACCTGGCTGCCCGCCGGCCGGCCGCCTGCAAGAAATTTCACCGCTCGAGCATTTTGACGAATATTGCCATGTGAGGGCAGTTAAATTCTCCTCTCAACATTTCATTTTGACTTTTTTCCCTCTGAAAAAAATTCCTCACAAGAGCTATTTTTAAATTCCCATGTAGACATTTAATTTGGAAAATTCTCAGAGCCATACATGAATTGGAAATATATCTGCAATAAAATAAAATGTGGGATCCCAGACAAAATCAGTAATAATCAGAGAAAATAAGGATTTTGAAATGACCCCCCAAAACTACTGGTTTGTATGGGAATCCTAGCCTTTACCCCCAGCTTGACTGATGCCAGATAGTTGAAGACTTCAAAGGGAATAGAAAATCCCAGCGCTGCCGGTTGCCTGCCTGCCTGCCGCAGCCGGGCCTGGTCGAACGCCAAACATCGTGACTCCCTTTAAAATCACACTGTTCGAGGCACAAAAATTGCGCACGTTCAAAGATTGCGCTCAGATTTCAAATATGCGGAATGTACTATAAATTAAGCAAGGAAAATTGTGCAAGTTGTGCAAATTTGAAATTTGTGGTGCACTTTCAAAGGTTGCGCTGAACAGCAATGAGGCATATTACTTGTTTTGCGTGATCGGTTGATAAGCATGATTAGGCACATCACATTGTATATTTGCCTTGGTCATGTCCTTCCATCCAGTGAAATCTACACTCATGCTGACTTTACTTCCCTTTTTTGAAAAAAATCTTCCGAACCCGCGAGGTAACATTATAGTTGTAAAGAAAAGGTAATATGCCATTTGCGAGTTAAACTTGAATAAAATCTGGTTCACTGAGTTATCTGACTGCACATAAACATAACGATTTTAATTCCCCAGACTAAAGACACTGTTGCTATACCTCGTGATTCAGGGCAAGCTTTTGCATAGCGACCACCATCTCTGGAATGGACTGGTTCCTTTCTGCCCTTCTTATCCACTGAGAACAGTGTATTGTTGCAAGGCGTCCCTTGTGTAACTAAGCAAAAGCTTGCCCCGAATCACAAGGTATAGCAACAGTGGTTTTAGTAAGGGAAGTTCAAGTTGTTACATTCACGTGAATTTAAAGAACTCAGTGTCCAGATTTGGGTCGAAGTTGACTCGAAAAAGGATTATTAGTTGATCATTGATGGTAGAATTATTGGCAAATAGTGCATCAGGCCTACCATACTAAGATTGGCAGATCACAAAGTAATCACTGGTGTGAAGTTGATTACTTTTCATCATTTGACATTCAATGTTGCACAAGTACAGGTAACTGCTAGACATTCAGGATGTCCATCCCTAAAAGAGATGGAATGCAAAAGGGACCCAAAAGGCAAATTGTGCCAACTACATTTTAGGGTTTGTTTGACCCTGAAAACACCCTGCCCTGGGTCGCAAGGAGTCGTCGCTGATTGAGAACAATGGTATCAGATTCAATGTAATCTCCAGGCAGGGCATGGGGTTTGGGTATTTTATTTCGATTTAAGAAATAAAGTGTGGTGTGATGAATTCACTTTCCTACTCTGGTTTCCAAGCGAAGAACTCCACCAGCAAGACTTGTCAAAACCACTTTGATCGCGGAAAACTGCCTTTGGTCTGGTTGAAATGGAGGCAACAGGGTCGCTAAAGTGTTCAGGAGCACTTTGAAAAAAGGACGTTCAGCGCCGGGGGTATATTGACCCTGTTTCTTTGAATGTTTAACAGAAATGCCAAAATGCCTTGCTTACCTTTCCTTCCAGTATCAACACACTCTAGTAACTCACATATGTGCAATGTCAGCGATATTTGCTTCCACTCGTCCTAGTTATGATAAAATATTTTAGTATCTGATATTGTACACATATTGGCAGGTTTGACTTTGCAGCAATGCCTCTAGTTCACCCACGGTTTAAGCGTGAATTCCTGGAAGGTAAAGCCAAGGACAGACAAGGAGCATTTGCTAGGTCGGATCTCTTTCTCTCAAGCCAAGGTATGACGTTACTCATATTTCAGATACCTTAAAGATATTGAATTATCAAATGTGATCACATTATTGTCTTGTATGAGTAAACTAAAGCAAAGCAAATAAACATCATCCTGGCTTCCTTGTAGCATCTTCAGGAGACTGTAATGCTACTTTGGAATAGTGCTGAAGGATAATCATAAAATATTTGTGTGAGTGTTAGTTTTCCCAGAGGATTTGGGTTTGAAGCATTAACTTATTCCGTTTGCTTTGTGTCTACAGATTGGAGTTCTCTTGTTGTAGGCAAGTTGTCACCATGGTTACAACTAGATTCAGATGATGAAATAACTCGCAAGAACTCACAGGCTGCCTTGAAGCAGGAACTGGCTTATGCAGCTCATCTCAGTGTGCCTGCTGTCTTGGTTCCTCTGAGTAACAGCAAATGTGCCAATCTTGGACGCTGTTTGCTAAGCCATATGCAGGGCCACAGCAACCATCAGGTAGGTATCGTTGACCCTTGTTTTACCAGACCCTCAAAACACTTTGGGGTTTGACTTATTACCCTGTTTTCATTCCTCCAAGGAGTACCAAGGTAATCTTCTCAGAAGCAAATGATCATCCAGTTAGTTCCATTTGGAATCTTTGCCCTGAAGAGATGGTGTGCAAACTTTCGCACAAAGTGCAAATCTTCTATGCATTATTCAGTCTCTGTACAAAAAAAAGTTGCTCTTTTTGGTTATTACAACATTAAATACTACAAATCTGAACATCCGGCTTGTACCTTTTGATCAAAAAGGTGTGGATTCAAGTCCCGATGGTTGCTCCATCTCGCCTGACTGATGACCTTGTTGAGAATGACACCAAGCAACAGTCTAGTGGCAGTAACAATGTCATGGAGGACAGTGACATTGTACCAACCAGCCAGGATCCCTGGCATTGGTGGAACACACTACGTAGGGTTTGCCATCACCACAAGAGACTAGGTGTAGGTATGTAGTAAAATCCTAACACTAATGGAATTGTGGCTTTTAACCCTAACCCACCTCAATCCTCCAAAATCCTCTGGTTGGTTTTGGAGGATTGAGGATGAATGGTTAATGAAGTACTAAAAATCGGTCACATAGTAGTGCATACGGTTGCTTAGTATACCGTTGACAATATACATGTACCCAAGGACAGTGTGTTCTATTGTTCACTGCTGCTGGTCATAAATTACACAATCCTGACCTGCAATGTTTTAAAACAAAGGCACGTGTCTGCTTTGTTCATGGCAAAAGTAAAGGTGTTAGTCGACTCTGCCAAAAAAAAACAGTTTCAGCCCAGCAACCAACATGATGTTCCCAAACCCCCCCAAAAAAACCTCCAAAGGGGATCCTACTCGACAAGCACTGCTTCTATGGGATCCCATCCACAACCTTTTCCCTTCTTGTCATAAATTTACTGTATATAATTAGGCGGAAATAAAGAATGAATGAATGAAGTTTGTGCATAATCCCCCAAAATGGAGGATTTTGGAAGGCCTAGTGGTTTAGGGTAGTCTTTAGTTTTTTCAGATGTCTACTTTAAGGTAGTACATGTCGGGATGTACATATTGGACTTCCACACTGACTTTTTATTGCTTACATGTACATGACCAAGCATTTCAGTAGAACAACATATGAAGTTGTGAAATCATTTTAGTTCAATTACTAGACAGCTAAATGATTCCATTACCTCATTCAAAATTTGTCCATTGTCGATCACAGACGACTTTGGTTTGGCCAAAGCAGACCACCTGTTAGAACAGCATAGAATTTCACTGGTTTTGATTGGTTCCCGGCTTGTTCATGTATAGCACTTCATTATCTTCACCTTACAACTCGAGGAGACTGGATTCAATTTGTAATGTCTCATTATGGTGTATTTGTCTTTGACTTCAGCTCTGGAGATTTCTGCAGATCTACCTGCCCAGTCTGTTATCAATCGATGGCTCGGTGAACCACTGAAGTGTGCTATATTCTCAACTACGCTGTTCTTGACCAACAAGAAAGGTTATCCAGTGCTCTCCAAGGCCCACCAACAACTAGCCCATAAGTTATTCAGAGTAGGTACCTTGATATATGGATTACCGTGTCTTCAAAACAGGATGTGTTTGTGCAACTTGGATTATGTATTTAAGTTAATCAACAGGTGTAAAATTTATGTAGAAGATTTTGAGTTACTCAGCTGATGTCACAGATCTCATGTTATGGAAGCCCTATACAACGTATAAGTCGTTGGGCCATGTACATGTAAATCTTTAGTGAAAATGCAAACAAATGGTGATATTTTGCACCTATTTTGGTCAGGCATGACCACTCTCCTGTGTGTATCAGTTGATACTGACTATATGTCCGTAGATGGATGTCAGGTAATCAGGCTTGGACAGTCTTTTTGACGGTCCCATATTCAGTCAATAGAATAAAGTTGCCATGATTTATTGCATCATGTCATTTTTCTCCAGCTTGACGTACAGATGATGATTACAGGTATCAATCGTCATCCAGACAAAGGTATAAGAGCCTACCAACAGTACATGGACCATCTCTTCCAGAATCAACAACCTCTGACAGGTGTGGAAGCCTTTGCCAAGGGATATGAAGACTATCTACAGTGCCCATTGCAGGTATGCCTTAAACATCAAAAATACTTCAAAGCAGTGGAGATATCCTAGGCATCCAGAATGCAAAGGCTTACATCCTGCCTCCACATCCCCCACCAATCCAGCTAGCCCGACCTACTGCACATGTGGAAAAAACACATGCTTCTCTCCACTGCTACATGCAGAGATGCCAACTTGTACGATTTAGGCGTAATTTTTACGATTTGTTTAGTCTGTTCACGACTGTCTGATCCAGACCATGATTTTTACGATTTCCAACTCCTAGGTACGAAATCATACAGTTGTGTATTCAACTCTATGTAAGCTAGTCCAGAGCCGGCCTCGTAATGCGTGCATTAGAAATGTGTCGCTGGCATTCCGCTGTTTGTGCATTGAAGCTGCATGAGTAGCAGTAGAAACCCTTCACTCGTCAAAATTAACGCTATGATGAACAGGGGGCGAATAGGCACTATTGCACTTCAGTTGCAGTGTGATTGTGTATTTCCATGCATTGTACAGTACATGTACGTCAATATCGTTACATGCGTTATTGTCTTGAACGTCATGATCGTGCTAAATTGACGGAGGTGGAAGACTATCGAGGATTTGATTCTTGGATTTTGGATGAGCAACTGGACTTGTTTTGCACAGTGGCAACAAGTGAGCAGAACTTTAATGGATCCATGTATTCTTATAGTAAACAGAACTGATAAAAATGTATAAATGTATACATTTCATTTGTAAAAGTGATGTGATGTAAAAAATAAGAAACGTGACTGAAGTTGCAGCTTTGTTTCAATTTGTTTTTGTGTGTTTTGTTTTCAGCCATTGGCTGACAATCTGGAATCCCAAACCTATGAAATATTTGAGAAGGATCCAGTCAAATACACTAGCTACCAGAAGGCTGTATTTCAGGCACTCAAAGACAGGGTACCAGACAGTGAAAAGGACACCAAGATTTCGTAAGTGCTGGTGGTGTGAGATTCCAAATGTTGAACCTTCAAATATTTCTTTGATACCTACAAGAAAGCGTCACATTTTAGGCCATTCATTTAAAGACACTAGGTTCCAAATTTAATGCTCTATTCACAAACATGTCATAATACTTGTCCTCCGATTTGATATCCTTAATCATCCTGGGTTCTTCAGGATGATTCAAGTGCCTGAAATTGAAAAATAGAACCCCACTGCTAAAACGGAATGTGTTTCTTGAAAGCAAGCTCAAAAGTATGTGGCACTATACTCTTACTGTTTCATTTTTTTCCCTGTAGTGTAGTCATGGTGCTTGGGGCAGGCAGGGGACCTCTTGTCACTGCTTCTCTCAAAGCAGCTGAGCAAGCCGACAGAAAGATTGAAGTGTACGCTGTTGAGAAGAACCCCAACGCAGCTGTAACGTGAGTGTTGAATACATTTAGAAGGAGGTTCATGTTTCATCCTTCCTTAATCATCCTTTAATTTCATTCATCAGCTCTTGGCATGGTTTATGTTAGATTTTCACCTGTGATAGTTAGGAAGGTAGATACTTTGTCCCACCCCTTCCCTTTCACTGGCTAAAAAAGGAGAAGGCGATAACAAACTGTCATATATTTCATCATGAATATTTTACAAAGGAAGGTGCTGGGACTAGACCAGTCAGATTTCATTAACATTTGATCTACCGAATTCTCTCCAGACTGTTTACTCTGAAAGAGGAGAAATGGGGAGATAATGTGACCATAGTGCAAAGTGATATGAGAGATTGGGAGGCACCTGTCAAGGCAGATATCATTGTCAGTGAACTTCTTGGAGCATTTGGTGATAATGAGCTGTCCCCTGAATGTCTAGATGGAGCACAGCCATTTCTGAAAGGTAAGATGGTGGTTTATTGCTAGGATGCCTTGTGGGTAATTTGACAGGTCCTGATTTGACTCTTTGTTTCTTTGTCTTTGACTCTTTGTCACAAAAATATGCATCTGAACCCTCAGCTAGATTGAAATGTGCTGTGTACAGAATCAGCCACCAAATGGTTAACTTTGATGCAGGTGTAGCAGATTGGCACCTTTCTTATTCAAATGAAATTTTGATTTTGCTAAGGAAAATTGTGCCATTTCTCTCTGTTCAGTTTGAATGGTGTCAGTATTTTAATGAAAATCCTTGAATTTCTTTTTTTACAGAGGATTGTATAAGTATCCCTTGTACGTACACATCTCATCTAAGCCCAATCATGTCTCATAAACTCTACAATGAAGTCCGCCTGTGCAAGGATAAAGATAAGAACCAAGATGTAAGGAATCTGTCTTTCTGTTGCTGCGTGTTGTAAAGTTGATGGAATGGCATCAGTATTTACTTTGAGTGTACTGTCTGTCCTATTTCTTCACAGAAAGAGAAATGAAATCCTTGATGAATGAGAGAGTAACGTGTTAGTCTTCTGTATGATGAGAGGAATGCTCAGACTTTGCCATGCCTTTACCTGTTTGTGATGATATCAAAGTGATACATATCATTGTATTGCACCAGATCTCATAAATATCCAGTGGTGACAGGGAGAGTGTTCCGCATTGGTCAAGTTTGGTATATCCTCTGGTTCTCCCTCAGGCCCACTTTGAGACTCCTTATGTCGTCCATCTCCACAATGTCACCCGTCTGGCTCCTTCTGTACCTCTCTTTACCTTCACCCACCCCAATAAGAACAGTTTGGACAATACACGCTACAAATCAGTCGGCTTCATCATGGAGGACGACGCAGAAGTGCATGGCTTTGCTGGATATTTTGATACAGTACTCTACAAAGATATCATCTTGAGTAAGTGTTTTCATTGGCCATGGAAGAGGGTTTGAAAAGGTGCATGCTCATGCACTGTGCAGGTTTTTGAGCTGTGTTCTGATTCTCCAAATCATGGAACATTTGTCTGAAATTTCTGATATTACAAGACTTATGATTTTTAAATGTGTCCGTCATCATGTGAATGCCTGAAAGTATTTTCCCTCTAACTCTATATCATGAAACTGGCCTGAAAAGTTGCTTAGGTGTGCAAATTTAAAAGAGAGATTGGAGATGGATGATCATGTGAAACTAATAAAGGAAATGAACCTTTCATTTTGTTTTGAAAGGAATGATCAATACAAACAGACCCCAATAACTTGCTGATTTAAAAAAATGCATTAATTATGGAACTTCACAATTTTTCCTACTTTCCTACTTATTTAACAGGAATCTTATATTAGTGTTATTTGTTTATCAATAGGTACCAACCCTAAGACATTCTCTGAAGGAATGTTCAGCTGGTTCTCAATATTTTTCCCCTTGAAGGTATGTGTGTATGATAACATGGAGATCTGTTTGATATTTTAACAATTGTTGATTGCTGTATGTGTGATATGATATTTTGAAAACCGAAGGACTCAGTGCCCAACACTAAATGCCAAGTAATACTTACTGCTAAGGCAAAGCTGAAGGTGCTATTAGTCCCTCAGGCTTTCCAAATGTCACATCCCATCTCACAGTAGTCAACAGTTGTTTTGTTATGTCTTCAACTTGATTTTTTAGCTTATATTTCAGAGGGAAATTAAGGGTGACAAAAGAATCTTTTAAGCTTAGCTGCATATCCCTGCATATTCTTGTTTAACACTGCAGGGGTGAGTGCAAACACTCGCTAATATGTCTAACGGCGACCGTGACGTGGTTATCTTGTCCTGTCACACAATCATTCTGGGCCGGTAAAACACAATAGTAAAGACAAATTGTGCTTGTTTCTTCTGGAATAAGAATATGAAACATCAATGCTAGCATTGATGCTGTTCTGATATGAAGCGGTTCTAAAACAGTAGCAGGTGTCGACTTACAGCACACAAGGACAGGAATATAAGTGGATTCATCTCTAGATTTACAGCCAAGGAATTCCAGTGCTAATTTTGACTTGTTTTTTCTATTCAGGAACCTGTCCATGTGACTGCCAAGTCGGAATTAGTGGTTCATTTTTGGCGTAACTCAACTCCACGAAATGTTTGGTATGAGTGGTGTGTATCTGAGCCAGTCACCATGCCTATACACAACATCAATGGACGGTCCTACACCATTGGCATGTAATAAGAGGTTTTTCATCTGCCAGGTTAGAAACACGAGGCCAGTTTGTGTAAATGTACAACATATGTGAAATTGTTGCAAGGTGATATTGCTGATTGTACTTCTCATGTCTATGTGTTGTAATGGTTAAATAAAGATCTACAAAATATTGCAAAAACTCGTTTTAACATGCTGAGCTACATTCCCTTAAAAGTTGAGTAAAAAATATATGCCTCACATACTCAAGTCGGATTGGGCTTTGTTGCTTCTGAAAAAGTTTGGTCTTTGGATAAACATGTATGGCTAAGGCCTATGGGCTGGCAAGACTGTGTGTAAATCATAAACAGAGGCATGGTCAAGGCCTATGGGCTGGCAAGACTGTGTGTAAATCATAAACAGAGGCATGGTTAAGGCCTATGGGCTGGCAAGACTGTGTGTAAATCATAAACAGAGGTATGGCGAAGGCCTATTAGTCTGGTTCCCTGCTCAAAGATTCCCTGGTAAGTCTTGATAAAAAATCTTAGGCCAGGCATCACCTACATGTATAAATAGATATGATGCAAGGGTCAGGGGTCACAAGTTGAAAGCCCGGGTGTTTTCGATTTCATCAGTGGCAACATCGTAATAATGGGGCTTTTCCCATATCCAGTGGGCAATACTGCAAGTGTATCCCCACTGAGAGCATGTTTCAGGCACAAAACCTGCATTGGTTGAAGAAAGTTATATTCTGCATTTCACCTGGCATTTCGGTCAAGGCGCCTTCAATTTCAGTGGAAAGTCAAATTTTGTAGGATCAACAGCTGCCATTCAGTTGTGGCAGTTTACGTTCAACAGCTAGCCTACCTACCTTGCTGGGAATAACTTAACATCAATGGTACCATCGGAACTTGCCAAATATAGACGGAACGACTTCGGAATATTTCAGCTATTTTCAGAAAACTGGAGAAACTCCTCCAGTCTTGGTCATGTGGACATTGGCTGATACCTGACCCTTGATTCTTAGAGTAGTCAGAATCATTGGGTCTGGTATCCAGACTAAAGGCCTATGGGTTGGCAAAACAGTATGTATATCAGTTATGAAAGTTGGATTGTCCACATTGGGTATTGAAGCCTCTGATACTGTGGAGGATTGAGCCCCATATACATTGACTAGGGCTGTGTCCAAGACAGGCTTGCAGAGCTATGGCTACGGCTATTGTCAGCGCATCTGTGTGTATTTCTAATGGAGTGAAGACCTAGACCTAGCTCTAGACAACAAATTCAGATGCAGCCTTGGCTTGGGTTAGTGATTGAATCATGCATGATGTAGCAAATCGACCAGACTTGAAATACAAAACTTACTCTTGATAAATTATCATAACAAAGGAATTGTTCGTTCAAATTAGCCAGATATGCATGTTTGTGTGATGTACTGAACAAGATTTGTCATTCTACTCACTATTCTTCCAATAACTAAAAGATATGCATAGTGTATTATTGTATAACCAACTAAAATTTCTTTCTCTTAATGTCATGTCAGATGTACAAGGTTTTCACCTTAAATCCTGGTTATGCATCAACGGTACATATTTCAAATAGTAAGTAATGTCAGGATTACTGTGTGCATTATTGTAATCCTCCAGCACTCAACTTCGAATCATTGACTTTACAAAGGAGTGATAGATATGTCTAGGTGATATATCTGTGGATTCGATGGGTGGCACATTATATGCATCTACTGATTTGCATTAACATGGGCACAAAATAGCACAAGTGTCTTGGTATGAGAGGACAAGTGTCTTGGTATGAGAGGACAAGTGTCTTGGTATGAGAGGAGTGCACTTGTGAGAGAACATGTTCTGAATATGGCAATTGTGACTCTAACCCTAAAAGAGCCAAGTGGTGGTGGTGGGCGTGGCAGAATCTGTCCCCCCCCCATATTTTTTTCCGATATCATCACAGTGCATTTTCTTCTGGAGTTCGAGTTAGGAGTTTTTAGAGTAACACTTTGAAATCATTTCAACATTATTTTGCAAAAATCGAATGTACCATTTTAGTGGAACACTCTCCCAAGACAGGTCAGCCAAAAATGTGCATGTGCACTGGTGCACATGCGTGTAGCCATGAACTTTAAATGACAGTAACTACAAAACCATGTCTGTTGTGAGTTCAAACTTCACATTTGTAGTGATAAGGAGTGTCTGTACATAAATGCCAAGTTTGAAAAAAAAATTGGCCTGGCACAGCTGAGTTGTTGGGGGTGGGAGCCCCCTGGGTGTGAGATGGGGAGAAATAACCTGGCTGTTTTAGGGTTAAATGACAGACATACTTTGCATGTTTTGGACAGGGATGTGATTGGGTGCTCAGTCCGTGATCACAAGACCTGGTATACACATTCTCCGTATATGTACCTGTATAGCTACTTACCTCAGTGATATTAATTATAGGACTGTAGACAGGTGTGATTCAGTAACCATTTTTCTACCAAATAACTCTTATTCATGGTCCTCTTGTGCTTGAACATTGCTCATCGTGTACCTATCAATGAAGCTATTTTAACAGATACCTCATGGCCTCAAAGTATTTGATGTGAAAGAAGTGTTTAAATTCATTGAAATATCAATCGAAAAATTCTGAAATTTGCTGGATGCTGTAAATTTGATAAGGAATTGGGGCATGAGCACCCGCATCATTTATTTACTTCCCCTTTTCACTATTGATTGTAATTTGTTGCGAGGTCGTATCGACAGGAAGTAGCTGTTTTTTGTGTACTGCACAAAAAAATTAATTTGTTGTTGTCTTATGTGTCTCCATTCTTGTGTTTAAACCAAGCTATCACTAAGTCTGTTTCGCATTTACAAGCAGCATATGATGAGGATGTTTGCAGGTATCTGACTTGCTTATTAACTGTATTTGCCAATTTACAAAGAAGTGTTCAAAGAGTTGAGTAAAGCTGTCAAAAAAATTGTATGACAAGCATGCATTATCCTTAAAGGGGCAATAGTATTTATACCTCCCGGCAGGGGTCTCCTCGGATTTTTGAATCTGAACATGCCACATGCCTTATAAAATATCCATGATGAGTACACCTGTGAAAAAAAATTGATACAACAGAAAATTTTGTTTTAATCCATTTTTCACAACCGTGATCAGTGAGAAAAATTACAGTGACTGCAAGACAGGAGGATTCTGCCTCAGCTCTTAGGTTTTATAAGATTCCCTGTTTTTCTGAACTTGGTGTTCTGTACAGCGACAACCTCAAAATATGAGGCAACAATTCAAGCCATTTCAAGATATGTGTAGATTTACCAGTTTGGGTTGAATGTATTATGATTTTTAAAATCCATGATAATACATTTAGCACTTTCGGAAATATTTTGTCATGTTAAAATGATTTCCCGAACCCAGGAGATTTAACAAACGAACAAACAACCAAACAAACACCCCAACCCAACAGACAAAAACAAGCAAACAGCCCAACAAACAACCCAACACCCCCAACAAACAAACAACAAACAAACTGTTTTTAATACTCCAGACATTGTTGTGAATTGTAAAAGTATCTCCTGCTATGTATGGGAAGCATGAGATAGAAATGTGCATTGCAAAGGAAGAGTTCATTCTGCTTAACTCGAACTAGTTGATAAAATGTTATCACATACACTGTACATGTATGTGTATTAAAGTTATGACACTATCGACGAAGGAAGATTCTTATTACTTCCGACTTTGTACATGTTTACTTTGCTGATTTCATACTTGTAACAAAGTCATTTTCACCCCAAACCGCATAGCATTTTTTCTTTCTTGTGAAGTTTCTTAAAGTGGTCGCCTTTGATCACTTACATGTACGTAAGAAGATTCCTGTTCTAAAGTAATCCATACACGCCGTAAATATTTACCCTGCAGTTGTGCCTACTTTGTACGTGTTGGAGGCCCTTAATTAACTCTGATTATTCGTCTTGGAGGTTTATTTAAAATCCGCGGCATTTTTTCACAAATATCATTATTAGGCCCCCCCCAAAAAAAGAAAAATAAACATCCAACAAGTTTTAAAGTTGAGATGTTATTACGCAGGGATCAATGCATCATTTTCTGTTTTATTACGCGTTTATTTTGCACAATTTAGTTCATACTTTCTTTCCTTATACATGTTGGGTGCATTCATTGTACAGCGTCATTATCTTTACTGTTTTAAATTAGCTTGCTTAACCATTCATCAATTCTAATAATCTGCGGGGAAAAGTCGCCGTTAATGATTTTAACCGAGTTAAATTCGGAAATACTTAGTATTGTGTATGACTCCCAGAGTTTGATATTCCACATTTCCAGATCTTTGAGATGACATTAACTGTGCGCACATTTGGCAGATGGAAATCTGTAGTACTTCCAACTCGGGATTAATTTTACACCCGCCCCCCTTGAAAAACTACATATTTTAATGTAGAGATCTTTCCAATATTTGCCTTTTCCCCAATTTAAACGAATCGAATTGGTGGTGGCAGCGCAATGGGCATTGTGACTTTGATGTGTGTAAATTCTATTCCGTTAAAGCGACTACAGTTAGGTCTACTTGAACTTCGTTTCCTGCGTAAAGATCTTAGCCCGTACAATCACAAGGTTGGAAAGTGAATTCCCAACATGCCGGTAACCTTATCATGTCATAACTGCTAAGTGTTAAGTTAGCCTACAACTTTGCTTTGTAGAATCCACGAGCGGGAACGAACCTTGTAGACCACACGACATATTGCGCAAAGAGCTTCGTGCTTCGGAGCACTTTTCGCTGGCCGTTAACACAGATCTTTGTGACTACATGCATCCAGTTAGGAGCTTGTAACGGGGGACATCGACGTGGGACACAGCTACATTGCGCAAGCACATCCAACGAGAGTGGAATACAAGTATACAGACAATAAAACCTCTCAGGTTGTATCAGGGTTGTATTTAGGCCGAGTTGTCCTACAAAGAATTTTGTCCTTATATATTTCTTTCAAACGCTCCTTGAGTTAGCATTGTTTACATCTCTGTAATTTGATACCAGATATCTTATTCTGCATGCATAAAAACACATTACTTGCGGACACTCAGTGCTTAATATTACATTATTTTGCCTTTTTCCACGTTTCTAATTGGCAAACTTCAACACAAACGTGCACAGAATCTGTTACAGTGGCATATGAACTACAGAAGACTACTTTTCTATTACCATTTAATAGAATATATACATTCTAAAGAAACTCTGTAATTCTATGCACCACGACTTCTCAACTTTCATATTGCATTGCATGAATTAATAAATACATCGCATAAGGGTCCTCGTTATTTTTAATATCATTTCCCACTATAAAACTATAGTATTTAGATTTCTCTTTCTACATCTCAATATACAGATAAAACTACAATATAAGACCTATACTCATTTAATTTTGATAGTCAGTATATGAAAACCAAAATTTTGTAGATTGTGATGTTGGTGGATTGCGTTATAAAACGGGTCAGTAAACACAAATAGCAACTGCGCATGACCGCGCATTTGGTATGTCGGAAGAGCCCGTAGTGTCTGTGAGACGAGTGAACCCTTTGGGCGTTTTATACGAAAAGCAACTCCGAGCAAGGCTATCCACAAAAGACGGCATCTTGTGATTGATGTCCGTGTAAGTATCGAACCCCAAGATATGTTGGACAATCTGCTGTCATGTGCACTGGTTTGTATACGCATCTAATGTACAATTCACGCATGGATTCATGCAAGCACCAACATTACAGTGACCTGTAGGCCTAGGTCTACATTTTAAAATGGTTACTGTGATTGAATTCATGGAAGTTATGATAGATATCAAGGTTTGTGGAAGGCATTGTGATAAGGCCAAAGTAAATCATGTCGTCAGTATCGTGCGTCTTTAATTCCTGCGTTTGTTCATATCCACTAATGCAAGGCCATATGCGAGTGGAATTACTATCAGGGAAGGTGGCCGCTCATGGAATTGTCATAAAGTTTCGTCTAATTTCATTGTCTCTGGACCCGACAAATTTTGAAACCGAACCGTCTGTGTCCTAATATATTATTCCTCAGAAAAATATCCTTCATATTGAAGGCTTATGTTTCCTGTCTATAAGAGTAGCTGTGTTTGTATCACGATTTTGTATCCCACAGCTGCCACCAATACAGCAAACGGATGGACACTGTATCTTTCTGAGATATATTTCTAGTTCATAACCAGTAATCTGTACATCAACCGTCAAGTTTAATGAACTTAGTTGAAGAGTCAGTGGTTTCTTTTTGAATTATTTTCTGCCTGAATCTAGACCTGTCTCATTTTCTGTAAGTTGAACTCTTTACAAATCGAAATTATTGTCTCAGGTGCATTTTGTCCAAAGCCAAATTTAGTCTACGGTGTACATGTACCTGGAAAGTTGGAAACCTAGGTTTATTTACAGACATTTACCACATCAATAAACAAAATCAGAAAGCAACCATTATAATACCATTACGATAAACCATTTATGCTTAAAACTCATCATTCCTCGTCAAAATCTCAAAAAGATAGTTCAATAATAAATAAATCTGCTTACCGATCTAATCACACCCAGTATGTCAATATCTAAGTCCATGTAATGTTTACAAGATAGTGAAAGTCAGACTCGACTCCGAACTCAGGTTCATTTTTACATCATGGCATTGGCCGCTGTGTTTTGCCAAGACAAGGGCAGATTTCAAAAAGTAATAACTTGCCGGCTTTGTCCACTGCTTGATTGTCTCCTTTTTTATCCTTTCACGTTTCTTTTCCATTGTGACGAAAAACATTACAAACAAGACATTTCATTTATTAGTCAGTTTTTATGCTCAAAATCATGCATTTGCCGATTTTTGACATAATGCTTTATGCGCTGGGCGTACTAATGGTTTTGCTTTGAACAGAGCAATATTATCGATATGCTAGCGAGGTTTCATGATTTTCCTTGCTTCGTTTGGTTGAAATCGTAGGAATCGCAAGGTTTGGTCATAATTGAGCCGGGTGTCTTTTCTCAAAGTTTACTTTGGTGTGTCTGGTTCCTTGACGTCGTCTGTGCTGCTAGCTTCTGAAGCAGCTGTCTCAGTTACAGTCACAGGCTAAAGTGTGAGGGAGAAGACGAGGAAATTAAAGAACGAATTGATAAACGAATAGTACGAGACCAAGACAATGAGTTTGCTTAAAATTTAGCGACACATTATGAATTATACCTACACCAGTTACTATTCAAACACGGGTGATGGATTCCTATAGTGGGTGCTAGTAGGTGGAGTCAGGTGGAGACTTGGAAGATGACAGGTGAATCGACGCAATGGAAAATCAGTGATCATGTAAGAGTGCAATGCCACTCATGCTAAATGCCACTCCCGTGACTTTAGACCAAACAGTGACAAATTGATTTGATAAGCATTTGTCCTAATTGCATGGTCGTTGTTTTCCCCAAGCAAATGTGATATAAGTTTTATCGTTATTTTCCCTGACCAGCATTCAGAGAAAAACCACACTCCCAACCACCCCTCGAAATTGTAATGAAGTACATTCCTAATCTTAAACGTTTATTATGACGTTTGAACATGCAAAGTCGATGCACGCAATTTAGGCTGCACGGAACATTTTGTTTAGAACACGACGAAAAGCAGACAAACAGGACAAAGTTGAAGGTGAGCTTACGGGTTGCCAAACAGATGCGGAGACGAACAAACGAATATAGTCCAAAACTGGATTGCTTACAGAACGAAATTGATACGTGAGAAGTTGGATGATGTTGCAATGGACGTGATATAATGTGCATTGTAAACAGACACAATATCTTACAGTGACTTATGGAGTGGGCTGAGGGGAGAAAATAGAAATTGAAACATTTTCAACCAAAACTGAACATTTCGACCAAATAAAACACAAGTTTAGAACATGTTTTCCATGAGTGAAGATTTCATGTTTTAAAACTTGTTTTAATTGGATTAATTTTATATTTACTTGCACCAAAAGAAATGTGATTTCTCTGTATTAATTAATAAGTATGCAACACAAAATAATGTTAATATGGGGCACTCTGCCGACAGAAAGTTCAGTGAGGGTGCCACATAATTTCATCTACATTATTTCTCTTCAAACAAAACAAAAATAAAACAGAATGCAAACCTTTGGCTTTGGCTCTTGTTCGGGTATGATGAGTATTTTTCCAATATTCTTGCGATCGTGCATCTTCAGCATTGCCTCACCAACCTGAGTATTAATGAACACTACCTCATAAAAAGGAAGCATAATATGTGGTCTGTGAACCTAACTCGTCAAAGCAAATTTGGATAACAAGCCATTATAAAGAAATTTGAGCTAAAGGGATCGGATATACAGGAGTGAAAAAAATGAGTCAAACACACTTCACCGAGATTAATAGGAAGATAAAACCAAGACGTGTTCGCGCTATAGACCCTACCTCCTCGAAGGCGTACGTAGAATCGATGACCGGGTTGAGTATATTGACGGTGTGCAGCTTGAAAATCTCATTCATAACTATGTTCACCCTTTCCTCACCGCCTTGGTTGAAGAGGTAATGGTAAAATTGGAAGCCAGACATCGACTTATTCTCGTCCCAAAGTTTTCCTGGCTTGACGCTATCCACATTCCACCACTAGAGATACGCGGAGAAAATGTGTGAGTAAAACAGTTCGGAACCAACGAGCTTACAAGCATTGCTGTGTAGTCAGAAGTGGCACGGCCTGAAATATCTTTGTAGAGACGGTCTGCGGTTTTAAACTTCCCTTTTCAATGGATGAATAGTTGAAACATCTCAATTTGCCTCACTTGTAAAAAAATGCTTGGAAAGTGTTGTTAGCCTCACTGAAAAGTTAAGTTACTTCCCCCCCAAAATACACATGTCCAATGTTTGAAAACAAATTGTCTTTTTATTTGAACTTCAAATATTTCTCTGTGCTTTGTTACTAATGAGCAAAATGGCAATTTGTCAAATGCCAGGGATATAGAAAGAGAACTCACTGTTCTTGCGTAGCTGAAAAAACTCCTTGTTTCGCCCGTGACCACATTGGCGATTCCTACAGAGGTCAAAAGCAAAACATACTAAAGAAGTTGTCATATCCTAAGATGACGTCACAGCCCCATCCTGTAGCCCCTTTTAACAGTGTCAGTGCTATTAACTTTTCCCTATCCTGAACCCACATAAGTTTGAGCATTATTTCTTTTAAAATGATCATAAATGACTTTGGACGTACTAATTTTCGCAACATCACTATTTTTTCGTTAAGGACACACCAAAACATTAAATCACGCACAGCGGTCTGAAAACATGCGCTAATTACATCATAATTTATCCCATTAGGCTGAAAACTTTCGTAGAATTATCATTTTTGTACGATTTGACTAAATTTTGTCGCAACTTAGCTGAGACCAGACGCGGAAAGGAGTCCAAACCAGTTTTGAGAGCCGGTCGAGAAAAACGATTATTTGAAGAAGGTGAGAAACTCTTCGAGAATCGAATTAAGAGTAAGGCAGCTAAAGAAACTAGGTTCAGTCCATATACTTTCAACGGCTAGCCTACATACAGCGAGCAATGTTGTGAATCTGCTTCGGCACCATCGGGCAAAACACACTTGATCTATGCCACGGTACACATCTGTGCCACATGCAAATTGTTTATTAGATTTTTTGTTTGCTTTAAAGAGAAATATAGGCAATAATGAGTATAAAAGTAGTGTTAATTTTTTATGTGATAATTTTACAAGAAACTAAACTGTATCTGTAAAGTGTCTCTCACGCGCACTCTATCCACCGTCGGAAGAAACAAAACAAGCCAACTTAAAAACCCGAAAAACAGCTTCATATGCAACTATTGGGGGCGCTATATACTGCCAAGTTTCGTCAGCTGCGCAGCTAGCTAGCTAACTGTTTACATGTAAATTGCTTGCTGTGAACCGAAAGCGCTCTCGGAGCATGTAAGTAAGTTGCAACATAGAATCATTATCCCCTTTCGAAATGCGGGGGTTAAATAAGATCTGGTTTTATTAGCCTTCTTGACTTTGGGGTAAGGCCTACATGTAAGTTAGGCCTATTCTAACACCATGACTCATGAGTCATAGTCACGATGCATATGTAAATTGGATGCAGTCATTGCGCAGTTGCACCATATTCGTGATAATCGAGTTTTTCGGGGTCAAGTACATGTAAAGCACTCTCTTATCTTGCAACTTGCTGGTTATATTTATGTATCATTTTGAGTGTGACCTGCACATGTACACGTACATAGTATACACAAAAGCTACATGTTGATACACTGTTGACCTACATGTATGCCCAGGCCTATTTGTACGGTAAATCATTTTTGTAGACTTGCCCTGTACCAGAACATTGGAGAAACAGGCCTGTCAGTATAGAAAGTCTCTTTTGGGGAGAATTTCATCTGTAAAAAGCTGAAAGTAAACATGTTAAAAAGAGCCATTAGGCCTACATCTCTGTTTGCAGGGATAAACTTAGTCCAAATAATGTTACATTGTCATGATTATTTTTAGTCCTGAATAATGTCAATCATTCAGGATCATGCTCTCATGATTACGGTTGCCCTACATGTAGTTTGACAGGAAGTTTTTTCAAGTACTGTAGAATATTGCAATATATAATTGTTTCAAACATGTTTAAGTTCAAATGTTGAAAGATCTGGGAGATAGAGGGCTTCACCATGATTTGACTGTTTTTGAGGAGGGTCAGCCCTTTATTACATGTATATGTGTGCCAAGATTATGTATTGCTATGATTCCCCTACATGTACACTTTGAAGTGAAAAAATGAAAAAAAAAATTACCAAATGTACACTATCACACGGTCCATGTTTTCTCAGACTTACCATACAGAACATATTTTCCCATAGGTTTTAGCAGATCGTAGCCTTTGTTTGTATCCTCACCACACAGACAGTCTAGCACAATATCAATTCCCTTTGGCTCAAGTCTGTGTAAGAAATTGTTTGAATAACTTGTCACAAAAATATCAACAAGATCTTGATGTTCAAATGTGAATATCAAGAGGTGTCTGGTGCATGAGTTTTGTGGAAGTTCAGACAACCGGCAGATTTTTCTGTTTTTTAATTCAATGAAGGCAATTGGGTCATTGCTGATTAGTGCCAATAAGCATCAACAAACAGACATAACATCTTGAAAATACAATGTACAGCTTTATAAGTAGCAGCATCACATGAAGACGACTTTCATGTCCTGTGAAAAAAGGAAAAGAATGAAATAACATCCAGATTCTCACAGAATAATGAAAACGTTTCACAAGGTGAAGACGTCAGCTTCTTTTTTTTCCTTATCGGCCATGCTGCAACAAGATGGCAGCCTGTCACACTGTATGAGTGACACCATCATCTTACTACATGTACTTGACTCAGGTTGTACATGAAGAGTAAAAACTTACTTTTTGATTGCTTCTACATAGTCACATGCTGAACGATCAAAGAGATGGTCAAATTTGTCTTTGATGACTTCATGTTTGCCTGTGGATGCTGTTCCAAAGATTTTGATCTCATCTACCATCTTGCAGAGCTGAGCTACAGCAATGCCCTATGACACAAGCAGCCAAACAGGTAAACAAAATAGGAATGAAAAAAATAAATGTCAAGATGTTTCCAGGTCTCTGGCCTTAATATTCCTACTGATCTAGCTGAAAGCTCCTAAGAGTTGCATGCATAGAAACCAAAATTAAGATTTGGTATTACATTTTAAGTCAAGTAGTCAGGTGGAAGATCTCCCATGATAGAGGACTCAAAAGTGTCCTTAGTATTAAATGTCACCTGCACATACATCTACATGTATGTACATGTATGCCACACACCGTGTGTATTATTCCTTTGGGGGGGGATAGAGTGGCCGTCACTTGAATCACCGAAGAATTCTGTTTATTTACAGATGCATGTACTCACCACTCCACCACCAGCTGAGTGTACCAACACTGTCTTTCCCTTAGTCAAGTTAGCCACCTCATACAACATCATGTAAGCTGCTGCATAGCACACACCCAAAGCAGCCCCCTCTTCATACGTCATCTTGTTAGGCATCTCATAGACATACTTAGCAGGTACTGCGATGGCCTCAGCAAAAGTACCACTGCGTTGGAAAGCAACAACCCGATCTCCAACCTTGGATAATATTGACAAGGTTGGTTGCAATGATATACTTTTTCATTTTTGGTATGATTCCCTCTATTCATTTATACATGGTTCGTCAAACACCAACAGGATATTTGTCCAATGAAACAAAATCAACAATTTTCTGACTGGATTATGCAAACTACCGTGGTGAAGTACATGTACCTGTAAGTTCAAAATCAAAAGGTCAACAGAAAGTAAGCAACAGTCCTGAGATTTTGACAAGTGCTATTCTTTCCATAGTACATACAGTGTAGTATAGGAATTTATGTCAGGAATTTTGGACGTGACTGCTGATCAAAGTTCACTGTGCAAATCAACAACTTGTCTTCCCAGTCTTCTTGTATGAGACAACATTTGTGCAGGTGCACAGATTGTTGTGATGCATGGTACTGTGAATTTCATCAATCCTTCATAACAACACATCACAAGCATTAGGGTGGCGTGATACATTTACTGTATTCACTGGGATCATGTGACACATGTTTTTCAGTTGAGATTTCCTTTTTTCTGTCTAGTCAGCAAGAAGAACTAAATGTAAATGAGCTAATATTGAGCCCCATCTGTTGTCCAAGACATTTTTATTTGCAATTTTTTTTAAACCCTATTGACATACGAGAGGGTTTCTGAAGATGCTTTAACTTTGCAAGTTCATGTAGCTACTCATGCAATGTTGCTGGAAACTTTCATGAATTTGCTTAAATCTTTCCTAAAATTGGAACATTCTCTTTCAAGGGGTACCTTACTTGTTGTTGAAAAATAGGATCAGGCAGGCTTGACCTTCCTCAACTCTCAAAATCCTACAGGACTTCCTGGTAGATTTTTCAGGATCTGGGAATGTAGCACTTTAATATCTGTAGTTTTTTGCCATCTGAACTTTCTGACCCCCCCTTCCCTTCTAAGATTTGTAAGGGAGAATTGTTTGTATGGATCCTTCTTCACTCAACTGTAAATGCCTGTGAACAAAATGAGTAAAGAAAGACTACACAGAGTCTAAGAAACAGCTTTAAAATCAAGAATACAAACCCAAAACAAGAATATTATTTGCCAGCTTACCTTGAAGTTTTCCACACCTGTTCCCAAGGCTTCAATGTACCCTGAACACTCTGTACCCAGGATGAAAGGTGTTCGAGGGCAATCATCCACAGAACCCTGTCGCATCATCAGATCTAGGAAGTTAAGACCACTGGAATTAAACCATAAACAGATGAATAAGGACAGTCAAAAAGAAAACAAAAATCATGACCCACAATAAAACAAAACAAAAGGAAATGCTTCAGGCATATTTACATGTAGTTTGTACAGTCAGTGCAAGATATGCAAAAGCTTCGATAGCCTTTTTGTGAGTCCAAATTACAGCAGGTCAGTTCTCTGTGAGTGCACTTTTTCAAGTGATAGAATTGAGTCCAACTT
>NW_019091370.1:91276-104794 GCF_001949145.1 Acanthaster planci | reverse complement strand
AGTGTTAGCTATTATTAGGAAGCAATGGCACCGTAGAGTTGCAGAGTAACTAAGGAATCTGCATCAAATTTCATGTCATGTTTCCCCAGCTTTCTCCGCCTATTAGACTGCGATAATTACGAACAGGTGCATTCCTCTTCTCTTCAGAAGGATACTTGCTTACGTGATATTGACTTTAAATTTAATAACTTGTGGAAACTAGTAGATTGATTTGTTTTTGAGATTATCGTTTTCATGTGCATGTCTAATTTTCCACACCCATCTTGAGTATTGACTATATTTAGGAAGCGGTGGCGCTGTGGAAGTGCAGATTAAGGAATCTGTATCAAATTCGATGCCATGTTTCCCCAGGTTTCTCCACCTATTAAATTATGATAATTACTATAACAGGTGCATACCTCTTATCTCCGGAAGGGTTCAAGCTTACATGTTATTGACTTTAAATTTTATACCTTGTCGAAACTAGTAATTATGTCCATGTTTGTAGTTTCTTTCTCATTTGTAACAAATCTTGGTTTATATGGTCCATGCCTGTGGTATTTATTGAAAGGGGAAATAACCTTTGTTTTTGTTTTACATTTTCATGATTTGCAGGTATTAAGCACCGGCCTGGTCAAAGGATTATCCACTGGATCCCTTACAACATGTATTTCAGGACATGTCAGTGGGTTGTACCAACACAGATGATTGTGAAATCCTGTACGTATAGGGCACATTTTCCTGACCATAAGGAAAGATTCTTTCTACCTGTGTTTTTCAAATGGCTCTATCAGACTACCTGATTGTCATAGTCGTGGCCATAGCAGCCTGGAGCCAGTATAGATGCCACTTTTTACAAGAGAAGCTCTCTCGTTGCTTAGAGGAGAAATTAAGAACCACAATGATGCCTCGACAAGAAACTCGGAAATTGTCTCCACTTGAAGAAGGTAAAGGAAAACCCCAGGTTGTTGACAAAACGATCTTGAAAGGTGGATCTTCCGTTTGGTGCTCGGGTTACAACAACACAGACAGGACATGCCGGTTTCACAACCTGTGCTTCTCCCAGAAACGTGAGGAGTTTGTTTTTTTAAGTGGTTCTCAGTCAATTTCTTTCGGACTTCCAGAGAACCCCTTTGATCCTGCATTAGTGGATTTATCTTCAGTTCCAAACCACAATACTCAGTACTTTGGGTTCAGTCATCTTCCAGTAGCAGCGTTGGGTGAAATAAATTCAGTGAAAGTTTTTAGTGGAAAACATTTCATCATGAATCGTTTCCACCCCGATAACATAATGCATGTTTTCCATGACGACCTTCTACCACTGTTTTTTACTATGCTTCAGAATGGACTAATGACGAAGGGGGACTTTCGAACCACTTGCAGACTTGTATTCCTAGATGAATACCCAGCTGGTGAATTCATGGACTTATACCTCTCCCTGTTTCAATACCATCCAATTCTGAGAGATGATCTCGTGGAGAATTTGGCCAGTGCTGAGCAAGACAGCTTTGTGTGCTTTGAAGAAGCCTATGTTGGGTTATCAAAGATGACAACCTGGTATCAGTATGGCTTTCAGGGTCCTCAGGGACCAGTTCCTAACACCAACATGACAGCCAGGGAAGTAAGGCTTTTCACTTCCTTTGTTCATAACCAGTTGGGTTCTAGGAAGTGTAAAGGGTCAGATTACGCTGTGTTGATAAGGAGAGAATCAACAAGACTGATTCTCAACGAGATGGATTTAGTTCTCTTTGTTTCACAGGGTATTGGCATGCGCGTCATGACTGCAGGACTGGAAGACTTCTCCATCAAAGAGCTCATAGAATTGGTGACTTGCTCAAAGGTCTTGGTTGGAATGCATGGTTCGCTGTTAATTCTCTCTCTGTTCCTTCCTGCAAGGTCTATGCTTTTAGAGCTGTTCCCCTTTGCGGTTAACCCAGACCATTATACCCCATATAAGACTCTTGTTCAACTTCCTGATATGGGGATCACTTACAGGTCCTGGAGGAATTGGGACCTGGACCGAACTGTTACACATCCGGATGCCCTACCAGCATACGGTGGGATACAACATCTGAGTTCTGAGGAGCAGATACGGATTTTATCATCACACGAGGTTGCCAGACATATTTGCTGCTCTAACCCTGAATGGCTTTTCAGGATTTACCAAGACACAGTAGTTGATATCCCATCTATATTAGAGCTGCTGTCAGTGGGTCTTCGAGAGTGCCAACAATTGAGAACCGAGCAGGTGCATGGCCCCTCTCTCTTTCCCAGTAAAGTTGGAAGCATAAGTTGTAAGAGACAACAAGGACTACACTTGTCATGGAAACAACCATGGAATACTGAATACATGAATGATAGTGAGTTTACATATGAGATATGGGTACAGGATCAAGACAGACAAGACTACAAGGCTTACATCTTACAAGTCAGTGAGTTCACCTTCTCCGAGGGGTTTGAAGAAAGTAAATCATATCGTGTCTGGATTAGGTGCTTGATTGGAAGAATTCAAGGGCCATTTTCTAGTGTTGTTTGCTGATGGACACACAACAGATCTTCATATTGTAAAGGACAGTGAGGTAAAACGAATGTGAAAATACTAAAGACAATCTTGAAGGCTTTAAGGGTCTTTTGGAATTACAAGACAATTTCTGATGGATAGTATTTACCTTATTACTTATAAATATTACTCATATTTTGCATTAAATCTTTCATCAAGATATAGATTTTTTAACAATGCATTATTTGTCCCATAACATTTTTAGTCCATTTAATGCTCAAGTATGCGGTAGGATAATGGATGTGATGCATGTGTGGTATATGCATGATTGATGTACACCCAGTTGAATGTACTACACGAAGAGACATTTTATCACTATACTTACGAATTTGTATGCTGGGTACATTGCATAAGTATTCAAACTCCCTACTCAGGAACTTATTACCCGAGTTTCACAGTGGACAAAAAAGACCGACTGAAATCACGTACTATATTTCTCCAGATAATATGAAACCTGACCGCGTCTCTTACCAGGTAATAATGTTTAATGATCCAGTTTTAGGGTTCAACTGTAGCTCCTTAGTAATAATCCTGGTATCACATGAAGCTTAGACAAAGGCAACAAGTCTTGAGATATACACCTGGAAAATTCGACTTGCTCCAGAGCATACATGTACTTTATTTACTGTTGCCTGTGTATTCACGTAACAAATTCATAGAATTTGACCTTTCCTGTCGATTTGCTGTTGCATAGCTCTTTCTTTACTTTAAAAGTACATGTTGAATTAGTTTGGTTGTGTAGTAGGACAAGGACTAATTATTGTCACCACCGATTGCATGTAGTTTTTTGAGGTCTGAAATATTTTACAAATATAATCCATCACATAAAAACCAGCCTGTAAGAAAACAACTGAAGGCGATGAATCTGATGAATGCAACCATCTTGGCTGCAAAATTTTTTACTCAAAGATAGTTAAACTTTCAGCTACAAGTTCAAACTTCTGGAATACATACAACTGTGACTTGATAACAAAGGTCTACATTCCATGGAATGCAAAATGGAATTCCAAGTCCATGATCAAAGAATTAAATAGAGCCATCACAAAATACAGAACTCCAAATCCGCACACTCTAAAGCCCACTACAAAAATACCTAGATACTTAAAAAGAGCTTTTACTACAAATTTGTATAGAAACTTTTATTAGTTTGTTACAAAAATCTCAACGAAATGCAACACAGCTATGCCATCAGGCTCCAACTTTCGGGGTTTTAGGTTGTCTTAAGCCTTAAATTTCAAACCAAGCCTTCATCTGCTTGAAGCTTTAACCCTAACACTCTTCAATCCTTCACCTGTTGGAGGACTGAGGAGTGTTAGGGTTGAACTATTACAGAAAACTGTACATGTACATGTTGTCAAGTTTTATAAAGGCCCCAGATACATCCACTTTTACCAATTAACAGACATATTTACCACTAAACCATGGGAGCATTGGGGACAATATGAAATCTACATGTACAATAAGACTCAACATGAGTTATTCGTCGTAGGAAACGGTCATGCCAAACTCCACCATTCTATAGATTTACTCAAGTTTTGGCGCAAGGTCACATGCACAGTAGAGTCACCAACAGCTTTGTAAATACATTTTACATGTGCATGTATGATATTACCATTCCACTGATGTACATGTAGTTCAGAAACTGGATACCAGTGGTAAACCATCAACAAAAACCTACCCAACCAACACATTTTACTTTTTGTAGTTTTAGATAATTTTAGCCCACATTAAATAAGAAATGATCTGAATGCAAAACCATTCACAAATGATACTGGCCAGTGTTGAAAAATGTTAAAAAATGCCCGCAGCAGTTGTACAGAAAGAAAAACTTCAAAAATTTAAACATGCCATAAAATAATGAACCAAACAAGAAAACCTATGATACAATGATGCAGCTTTTAAAAATCATTTTCTTGCTTATTTCAACTTCAAACTGTAATCTTAATGCGTAAATTAACTTAAGATGTCCACTGAAGCAGACACTCTTTTAGTGCAAACTTTAAAACATGGTAAAATGCTGTAAAATACATACTGGCAAATGATCAAAAGAAAGGTTCGTTCACAAAGCTTTTAAAATCATCAAAACGCCGAAAACGTAGCAAAAAGACACTTTATCGGTTCATTTACACCAAAGGTTTGTGTGTGTTTACGTGTGTACATGTGTACATGTATTCTTTTGATTGGAATTTAAAGGCTGGTCTTACACAGGGTGCTCACAACAAAGTAAGCTAATAATGACGTCACTGGGAATTTGTTTAAATCTACCATTAGCATCAGCAGAGTAGGAAGAGGGTTCACTACTTTGAGACATGAGGCATGTATGTTCTTTCATTGTTAGTGAACATTCAGAGCAAATTTCAAATGCACATGATTTTAAATGATTGGCTTTTATGACCACTTCTGTCAAAGTTGCATTAAGCCGATTGGAAAAACCAGTAGACACAATTGCAACCAGCAGGTTTACTTTCTTCATTTTACATTAGTTTCAAGATCAAAAAAGATGGCTTTCTGTTAGTGATGTGAATAATTACAGGTTATATGTATTAAAAATACACAAGGCATCTGAAAGGGTACAATCCAGATTTTCCTGAAAGATTGATTAACCCTAACCCTCCTCAATCCTTCACCTGTTGGAGGATTGAGGAGGGTTAGGATTAAAGTCTTGACAAAGTTGTTGATGATGAAGCCTGCGTATGTTGTAATGATACTAAGAATTCTGCATAAGCACTTCATGACCAACTGTAAACTCAAATTACAATTTTTGAAATCCAGGAAATCGGTGAGAAATTACATGACAGATATTTAGCTTGATCATTACACTGCAAGAAATGCAGTCGATATATCAAATGAACTTGAACCTAATACTCAAAATTCATTTTTCTGAGACAAAAAGACCATCACGCACTCCAAGGATTTTCTGTGCGACATGCTGCAATTACAAGATCTGTCTCATCGGTCTGATTTCAAGCTGTTCAGTCGCTGGACTAGTGGATTGGGTTCCAAGCACATTCTTTTTGGAGAGCTTTCCATACCTTCACCTAGGGGAAGGACACGCTTGGGTGTCTGACGTTCACCTCCCAGTTTGATCATATTGTTGATGTCTCTCAAGTTCTGCCAATGGATCAACACGTATAGAAGTAACTGTAGGAGTCATCGAGAAACATTTAACAATTGCGGTGTAGGGGCCCATGGTGTTTTGTACACCTGAAGGTGTAGAAAACCCATGGACCCAGTCACTGCAGGAAACAATTGGTTTGTTATAATATGGTATTAGATTTCAGAGGAACAATCTTATGCAAGATAAATTAAAACACTTTGACAAATTGAAACACACGAACAGTAAATTAGATATTAAATATCAAGGAAATTTATTGATTGTGATGTCCTTTGTTTACCTCCTCTTTTTTGGGGGGGAAATCCAGGATTTATAATAAATTCTTAACAGAGAAACTTGGGATTCATAAAGCACCGGAGTTTTGTTGACTGGTTGAATTTTAAGAAATTATTTACACCAAATACCGTTGAAAACTATTGACACAGTTGAAGAGCAGACGAAAAGAGACAATGGCATGAACGTTTTATATAAACAGCAATCGTGGTTTGGATTGCAGGTAGATTGATCAGAGCATACTCGTCTTCTACGAGCCTATACATGTAGCTTGGAGCACGAACACAGGTCTAATAACCCCGGGGGGGGGGATCGGTCATGGTCAAATTGAAGAGAATAGCATGTGCAAACAGACACAGTGCCTCAATGTCTCCTACACAGAGCACATCTCTTACAATAATTGGCTTGTTCTAGTACCATCGCGGCTATCCACCCTTGTACCCAAGATTACACAATTACAGTAGACACAACGCATCAACTGTGGGAAGGATCACCATTATCCATCATTTTTTGCAGCCTGGTAACATAGCCAGTGTGCACAACGTATGAATGATACATGTGTGCTTATAAATTTCATTTGTCCAACACAAAAGTCAAACACACTCAAATAATCGAAGAGTGTCAATGAGTTGTGATGACAAAGATTTCTTTGAGTAAAAATCTGCTGGATGGCTTAGTTTGTACAGCTAAAAATGCACGGCGAAATTCTGTCCACAAATTAGTCTTCTTTTGTCTCTTTATACAAGGATTAAGAGCAATATTACCTTTGCAGGACTCTTGTTGATATAATACAGCATGCCTTTGTTGGGGCTGGTTGGGATGGAGTTTGAGTGTGGACTAATATAGACCTCATGACGACTGGACACTCTACGAGGCGAAGCAGGGTGTGTTCTGATCACCGGCATGGGTGACAATGAAGGAGCCCTCAGGTTCTCCTGGCTACCCTCACTTGGGGCAAACCGAAGTGCAAAGGCCTGCATTCTGGTTATGTAAACCTATAAATGTGACCATTAATTTATTATGTACCATACTGTGATTACTATTGTCACAGCAATGATTGCACGCCGTTCAGAAGCACCCAAGCAAATCTTGCAGCCAAATTTGAATTGAGCACAACAGAAACCAAAGGTCAATATCATGATATTGCCAGAAGTACAATTTTCTGCCAACAATCTTTGACTGCAAGGTGACACTAAGGAAATGACCATTCATATTCACGCATTAGCAAGTTTGTATGTAAAGTGATGCATTTAAATATGATTTTTTACAACTTGGCACAATTTTTTTGTCATCTCACTTACTGAGTTGTAGAAGGTGATTAAGTCCCCTCTGTCCTCATCTTCAAATGATGAACTTGTGCAAGCCATGCGTGTTGGAGTGGGTGGGGCACTACTAGAAGGCGCAGGCAGAGTGCTGGCTGAACGCATTCTTAGGGTATGAGGATTTGAATCAACTGAAAAGACGAAATAGAAAAATTGCCCACTACTAAATCTGCTCACAGTGCATTTTATATTCACTAGACATCTATGTATCAAAAATTGTTTCAAGAACCCTTCTAAACTGCAATATACAGAGGCAAACTCAACTTAAGGGACAGTAATCCAATGAATAAACATTTGAATTCTTTGTAGTTTACTACAGTCGAACACAGATAAGAGCACTGCTAACACAAGGTCAAGTTTAGGTCCCAGTCCTTGTTTTTCTCTTACCTTGAACTGATAATACAATGTAACTATTACATATAGTAAAACGATTTCTGAAGTCCCAATGACCTTGTTATAACAGTGTTCCACTGTATTCATCTTCAAACTGCAGGCCTATAATATATTCACATCAATTCTTTTGAATTGAAATGTGTTCTTTCGGAAACTTCTTTTTATTTGCCTATAAAAGAATAAATACTGGACTGTTTTGGGAATAAAAGTTCTGACATTAATGAGTGGCTATTTATTTGTTCCAACAATATGGACATCTGATGAACAGTCAATCCTTGGACAAATTTTGAACGCTACCTTTTTGCTTGTCAGTTTCCGGTGAGCCCTGGTGAGACCCACTACCACTGCTCCCATTGCTTGAGTTCTGACGGCGATCCTGAAGCAATACGCTGCGATACACACTGCTCTGAGCCTGAGGCTGCCGTCGATAGGCTTTCATAATATCCTGGAATTTTTTATCTTCTTTGGTCACCTATTGTTACCAAATGGTCATTAGAGGCAATGATGAAAAAATGTCGAAGAAAAACATTCATCAATTGAATTGTAGTGAAAAAAATAAAAAAACAAGCGGTCCATAATGGCACTAAACAGGGAATATAGATGCAGCAGGTGTAACTTACCTTGCACATGAGGTAAATTGCACACATGATCATCTGATCTAAGTGTCGGTCTTTCATAAGGTTTACATGCTTGGTCAATGAGTACTCAATGCAGGTCCAAGTCTTACGACGAAGTTCATCTGAGATATTCAGCTTGTGTGCCAGGTCCAGGAGACGTACGTTGACCAAATGGAAGACCTAATGATCAAGATCAAGAGTAATTAAATGGGCATACAGGTATATTGTTACAAAGTTACTGTTTTAATGTCGTTCATGCAGCTACAAAAGTTACGGCACATTATGTTTTTTCTTTTGCAAAACAATACAAACTCGTCTTCTGTCCATCTAAAATGTTCCCCTTACTAAGCTGAGGTGTTTCTACAGTAAATGTATTCAAGACACGATGTAGCTGTTCTTGTGTTATCACTCAAAAAGCATATTGGGAGCTGCTCATTCTGAAAGGTTGTGCCAAAACTTTAAATTTACTGTGGTAAAGTCTTCACCATCCGTTAACAGAAATTTCTAAGCAATAACAAGAATAGTTTGAAAGAAAAGTCTGATGTAATTTGCATTTCCTGTAAGGAAGGGGAGAAGACCTCAACACAACATTAACTCCCACGACATGACTTTTGCACACCTTAAAATCCACCACTGTGTGGACACTATGTTTTTCAAGGCGTATTTAAGCCTTGCATAGAATTATTAAATGGCTACCTCTACCATAAATCATATGATATCCTTCAAGCCATCTGCAGCAAAAGGATGTTGGAGGGGGTTGGATTAGAGATTTTGTATACCTTTCGAAAGAACAGTCCCACTGAGCCAGTTCTCTTGGGCTTGTTGACTGTGAGAACAGGTTGTTCTCCATCAGCCTGTGGCCCAGTAGGCGTTGTCTTGGTACCAGGCTCCACTTTGACTGGTGATGTTTTAGCCTCTGCTATGGGGGATGACTGCTGTAATGAAGGAGATGTATTTTGTGTGGATGCTGGGGAACGTTGTGGCGCAGCGGGCATGGTAGTAACCTTGATGGGGCTGGAAACAAGCTTGATGTTCCCATCTTTGTCTTTGATACCTGGGCATAAAGTAAATAAAAATTCAGGCCGAGAAAAGCAAAAATAGGACTGAAGTGCATATGTTGGACTGCTAATTGAGAGATAATGTGGCTTAATCTGGATGCAAAGATAAGGAAAATGTTATTTACCTCTGCAAAAATACAATTACTGTTTAAATAAGGTCCAATTCTTACTGTTTTCCACTAAAAGGCTGCCCAAATGGCTTGTCATACCTTGTATCGTCACAGTCACTGTCTGGGGTTGTGCTGTTGCCTTTGTTTTGGGTTGTGTTAAGGTGATAGACTTAGACTTGACACTAACAGTGACTCCACTCTCCAGTGTGGTCTCAGCAATAGGTTTCTGGCTTGCTGACCCATTGGCTCTTATAGCTGCCTTGCTTCCATCAAGAGTGGAGGATGATGTCGCTGTGGATGGTGACTCTTCAGTTGGGACAGCAACAGCGAAAAGGCGACGCTTGGCACTTCCAGGAGACGGTGAGCTAAAACGATCACGAGCAGATGTTGGAGACTGCAGCAAGGCATCTTCAAAGCAAAAAAAGTATCATCCATCTACTTATAACATTTCGATTTTCACTTTTTTGAGTGTGAAAAGTTTCCAAACAAAAGGTTATCTTTTTTGACCACCAAGGTTGAGCTCAAGCAGTAAAACTGATGTCAACAGCTCATGCAAGAAGCATGACTTCGTACTGATGAAAACTAACAGATGACGCTGGCTAACGTCAAAAGGAAAATGGTAACAATAAAAGTACTGTGTAGTACAAAAACCTGCATAAATACAAATTCTAAATCTTGCATTTTACACTAGGGTTCAATCCTAGTACTGATGGACTAGACCACAGAAGCCGTACCCCATCAACTAATCCCATCTCCCCAAAGCATCAAAAACACTACATGCTTGCATGGTCTCAGAGGTACAACAAACAGAACAATGACTGACCTTTCTTGGCAGCAGGGTCAGACTCCATGAGCATACGGACACGATGGTGCATTACAGGTGAACGGTATGGCTGGTGTATACTCCCATTAGCCCTTGCAACTGTGTCACTCTGAGTTGTAATAGAGACATCCTCACAAGATGGAGGGCCATCCTTGGAATCTCTCAGGGCATCCCAGAGAGGAGAATCACTTCGCCAAGCACGATCTTGAAGAATCTCCTCTTCCACCTTCAATAATCAAATAAATTAGCAATGTCATTACACCTGACCATATGCACACATTGTCTATGTGCTAACCATGTATTCTTTTCCTGCAATGCTAATACCAAGACCTCCTTAGCTACAAAAACACTCCCTAAAGCAGCTCTTCAATGCAACAGGAAGAGGTATTACTCACATGGTTAAGATGCTTGACAATGTCTCTTGACAAGCAATCCTCAGCTCTCAGCAACAACTCAATGACTTTGTAGAAATGGAACGCTGGAAGCTCAAAGATATCAATTATCCATGGAAATGACCTAAAAGGGTGAAAGGACAATTATAAGGTTGAGGATCTGATGTCTACCATTTTCTTCTACCTAATCTCAACATGTGAGGGTATTTCATGAGCACCAATGCTTTTCAGTTCTTCCCTAAGTACTTATCTGAATCAGCATCTAAAAACAAAGTGTAAACCCTACTGAATTCAGAGTAATATTAGCTGTCTATAGTCTTGCTACTCTCTGCGTGGTCAAACAATCATTACAATTTAACATATGAAGCAAGATATGGGATGGAAAGCAACTCCAACTTTGTGTTGGTCACTGATTGATCAGAATCTCAGGAATAATTTTCAGATATCTAGGGGAATGTGTTAGGTAACAATAGTCTAGAGTGTATATAGGGTTTGGACAGGTAAGGGGGTACCCCTCCATCCCATATCTTGATGGGTATACAATTTAATGGGAACTGAGTAGTCCAGAATACCTAGCATGCACTGTCACCATGTTTGTGTTCATTTCCAGTCTTGCTTTCTCTTAAGAAGTACTGACTGACAAGCTGACAAGCAATGCTTGTAGACTAAGGAACTGCCAACCACTCCCCTTAATGATTAGCACTTCCCTTCCATTAGCACTTGCCATTCTAGGATAAATTTAGCACCTGGCTTTCCGCCGTTGAAATCACTCCACCTATGGTGGCCAGGTTAGCCTAACAACTATCAATGACTTACTTCTGAGAGTTATAGGCAAATATGATGACTTCCAGACAGCAGGCTAGGAGAGACCGGTGAAAGACATCATGCTCAAGTAATGACTAGACGAAGATGAAAGACAATGAAATAAATGAGGTTCATTCACTAAACTCTGACAAAACTGAATTTAATGAATGCATACCCCTGGTGACACTTGATCCAATAAGATTCTGTGTAATTATAACAACACTAGGATTGGAGGGTTTAGGTAGAGTACGTTCCACATTTCAAAACCAAAACAGATGATTTCTTACCGATAGATCTGTCTTGCCTTTTTGTTCTACTCGTTTCTTCTCACTAATAATGATGTTCTCCAATGCCTTGTAGTACATCTTGATGGCCAGTGTCAGTCGTCTCTTGGCAAAGTCCAGTGGTGGTCCTGTCCCATCATCCTGCACATTAATGTTTCAAATGAGACAAAAGGTTTTTAAGGTGCGCTGGGTTTAACTTGAAATTGCCATGGCCTTCAAAGTCAAATGCCATGTCAAATATTTAAAAAATCCCAAATTCAAATCTACCCTTCAAAATCAGATATCATGCAGGACAGAAAAATATGAAAAATTGTTAACTGAATCTGAGATTTTACTTTTTGTAAAGACAAGCAATCAGGGTTCCAGCTGCCATTCGCCATTCTCGCCAATTGGTGAATAATTATAATTTTGGCTATTATTCCATCGACCTGGCGAGAAAAATTGGCGATTATTTTGCAAATTTAGACAAACCTTACCAATTGTTCGCCTCCGCAATGTCAATTTTTTTAATTTCCAACTTTCACGAACAGTTCCCATTGACATTCGCTGTCGCAGTGGTGAAAACACATGCGCAAAGCTCAGTGCATTAAAAGAAGCTGCTCTGGTTCCTGCCGTGCCGCGCACAAGCAACTGAACGCGTGATGGAAATATAGCAGCCAGAGCCAGTATACACGTGAAGTATGTTCCGGTTGATTTATACATAACCCTGAGCATTGGCAAGTAAAGGTGTCTCTCACAGAATACACCTACTCTTAATGTGACACACAGCACTTTGATTAATGCCAGGACCAGTGCATTGGCATTCTGTACTTCTGAATCAAGCAGCCATGTATCAATCTCTGGCCACTTGTTTAACACAACCTATCCAATGACAGCATGTACAAATTTGCAGCTGCAATAGGTTACACAAATACGGAAGGTAAGGAAGTTAGAGTGTAGTCACCTGTGTATATCGCTGGCAAAATGTCTCCCCCATGACTTTGATGCGACTCAAAATGGACTCGGTTACATCTTGGTTGCACTCTTTGAATACAGTCTGCAGCTCTTCACTTGGGCCAGCTTTACAACCACCCAACAGGGCCTGCAAACGACTAACTGTTTGGGTCGCTGTTGAGACTGGAGTGACGCTAGGATCCTTATCTTTAAGGTAATGCCGACCTGTCAGTGGGGTCTGGGGACACAGGGTTTTCACCTGTGTGATGACATGTAAGAGAAAATTTGTATTAAACCTAGCCCTACTTGATACCACTATATAACGTCACACATCCAAGGTAAGCATTATATTTGCCAAAACATGTAGTGATGGGCTGTGCATAACTGCTTTACTGTATAGTGTATCTTATTAGACACCAACAATGATGGCAACAGATGGCAAACATACAGAGAATGTGACTTATAACTTAACTGCATACTGGTGAAGTTATGAAGGTTGTTATTTTTTGTACTTAAAAAAAATTGGTGTGATTACCCAATGCAGCAAGTATAACATAATGCCTTAAATTCCACAATGTTGGCCATGTGTGGAAGCTCTCGATCCAAGGCATGTCAAGATATACAAGTACAGTATCCCACCTTCTCTATGTACTGAGGCATATTACGTTTTGCCTGCATCTTATCGCTCAGACTGGTGGCTTGTTTCATTGCAGGAGACTTAGCAGGAGTTCCTATTTCCTCATCTGCATCATCACTCAAGGAAAATACGCTCATCGAAGTCCCCTTTTGTCAACACGTACTCTTCATACTTGTTGTTGATGCTTTTGCTGAAAACAGGAATGCACACAATTACAC
>NW_019091370.1:69851-88635 GCF_001949145.1 Acanthaster planci | reverse complement strand
GGTTATCAAAACTAGTTACTTGTAGCATGCAAGCAACATGCAACATGGCGGCATCCTTGTACATTCTTCGAGAGTTAATGTTTGAGCTTACTTCTTTTCCATTAAAATAAATCATATCTGTCATGGAAAATCATTGATGTTAATTGTGCAAAACTTTCCATTGTCTCCAGTTTTGTAAGCCATTTCGATAGTTTTGCAGCTTTTCGAAAATAAAATCTAACGAGTTTTCCTGTGTGTTTGTGTAAAATCCTGACGAGGAGGTGGAGTGTGAACCTGTTGTGATAACAGTATTCTTGGGTCATGTTTCCGCCGTTCAAGCGCGAGAATGCGAAACCCCGTGTCAAGAACAGGCCGCCCGAACTCGACCTTTGACTGTGCAAGAGGACGGGCATTGCAGTCAATGCACTGGGATATCACAGCAATGGCCACCCATGGCCGGCATAACGATCAAGGCTTGCCTACATTCACAATGAAAACAATCACACTAAAGGCATGCAGGAATAAATATCATATTCCCTGTCCGTATGTGGATGACTCTTTGTGGATAAAGAGTGTTTCATTCCAAGAATATTTTCCATACAAGATATCGCTGCTAATACTCTGTAGAATTAGGAAATCGTTTGATTGTATCGGTGTGTCAACATACATGCACAAACTTGGTACATGCACCTTCATAAACCTGGGCCTGTGGGGGCAGGATTTTGGGAAACAAGATGAGTAATAGAAGTGTGAAATGGCCCCAGGGGAAATACCTTTCTAATGCTACACAAAGTTCACTGATGAAGTTCACTTCCTGTCTTGTACAATACTTTTTTCACCTCTAAAAAAACTGTTTATTTAATGATTAATCCTAAACCCCAGTAGCATTTTACAAGGGAAGTCACCTAAACTTAGTAAAATCCCAATAAACCGCTTTTCTGTGAGTTGCTTTACTTGACACCTTTTGTAAAGAATGAACAAGGTTAAAACAGATACATGTACCTGAGGAACAGCAATTTCAACACACAATCAACACAAGGTAGGCTTGGCATCGGCTCAATCTCAATAGCATCTTTCCTGAAAGAGATTAACTGACTCAAACACACCATGGCTCACCTGTGAACTCAGGGTTCAATAGGTCACGGCGGTTGGCTAGTAGGACATTGCTGAATATCAGATCAAGGCAGCACAGCAGCAAGTGATATGAATTGACTAGGTCATCACTGATGGCTGGAAAATTGCCTGCAGGAATGTAAAAGAAAATGAAATGCACAATGAAATCAAAACAAAAACCTCTTGAAAGTTCTTTATGGATACAAAATCTGTGTTGAACTTTTCTTTTTAAATGTTCTCATTTTTTGAAGTTTCATTTTACAATTACACAATTATCATTAAAACAAGGCCTTAGTTTAGAAGTGGTAGCATTTTTCCTTCCAAGTAAAGCTGAAAATATTCTGCATGTGACCAACAAATGATAAATGAAGAAAATGGCAACAGACTACAATAAGGCAAAAAAACACTTCTGCTCCTGGTTACCTGACCAACCCTAACTTTTCAGCACGACCCTAAAATTTTTATCGGCAAGTTAGAGAAACAAATTTTTACCATTTCAAAATTAAAAACATCAATCCTGATGTCTTTTCTGTCTTCACAAAACACCTTTCAACAACCCTTTCTCACGTTAAAACATTTTTGTTTTCCCACTCACATTTGCAACTTTTGAAAAGAAACTTCCGTTATTTTCATGAGTTCCCTTCACATTTTGCTGTCGCAGTGGTGAAAACACATGCGTAAGCTCAATGCATTAAAGCAAGGCTTTGCTGGTTCCCACCCTGCTGTGCCCATGCAAAGAACGCGCCATCCCGGTCGATTACACTACATCGGCCATACAAGCACGCACCTAGTATACATGTAGGTGCAGGTCAACCAAAAAAAATCGATGTTGCAAGAGGATTTCTGCAAGTTAATTCACAGAATTTAAGCCATGTCCAAAACGGGCTTCCTGAGCTACGGCTAGGTCTATTGTCTACGCGTCTCCACGCATTTTCATTGGAGTGAAACCTAGACCTAGACAAGAGATTCGGATGCAGCCTTAGTCTCTTGTCTATGCATGTATGTACGGATATAGTAGGCCACTTTGCCGTTGTGATTACCTGACTAGCATTGTGTGGATTGTCCATAGTTCTTGTGGATTATCAACTGTAGAAATTTTTTACATAGATTAAGACACGTTTTTATCACTTTTATCAGACAATTTTGGAAGCTTTCGTCCACATTCATGCTATAATATCAGCACCAAAAATTAACACCCCCCCAATTTTCAAACCTACCAACCTACCCTATTTTTGAGAAGCATGTAATTGGAAGCAGAACTATTTTTTTTCGCCTTACTACATGTACTAGTACATAAGCCAATCACTCATTTATTAAGTAGCTATTCATGTAAATTTTGTACATTTCTAACTGCCCCTTTTTTTATCCATCAAGCAACCCTCTATCATGCGTCTATAGAAGTTTTTCAGTCACATGATTTTTGAAGGTCAGCGTTCAACATACACAGATGTGTGTGAAACTACGTGTGTCTTCGAAGTCTCTCAGCCTTCTGGCATACATGAAATTGTCAACTGAGAGATGCAGATTTGAAAATGCACACACCACTGCAGCCTTGGAATGCTTCTTGAACTGTCTTTGTTGGTCAAGTGACGTCACGTGAAAAACCTCTATAACGGGGATAACAAAGGTGTAGTGAGGCAAGACATCTTGACCTGTGTTGACACAGTTCATGGGATTAACAACCATGTAGATGTGCATCTCTAAGAGAACTCAATTCAAGAACCTTTGTAGGCTATCTCACACCTACTGTAATGAATCTGGGTCAGAACCCAAGAACATTAGTCTGAAGTTTGTCCGGCAGCTTCAGTGTTCCAGTCTTTCCAATGCAGTCTTTTGAACATATATGCATACAAAACATCTGATTTCTGTATAATAAACTTAACAATCTTATGTGTAAAAGGTTGAACGTTAGGAACATGCAGTTTGTACAAATGAATCCAAGATAAGATGTACATGTACATCCCACACTTAATTTACTGAAATACATAGTTTATTGTTGCCTTCTTTTAAAAAATAATTTATGTGATGGTGCTAGCTACATGTCAATTTAAAGATAAGAATTTATAATCATCCTTACCAACAGCATATTTTTATATTCCAAATTTATGTGCATGTAACCAGTTCACTGTCATGTGTGCTACAGAGCAAAACCCAATCTCTCCTTTGAAATTCTATCCTTGTTTATTGACCCCTAGGATAAAAGTTCTGGGCAAGTTGGGGCATGCCAGTTACCCTAAGAAAGTCACAAACATCATTAGCATATCAATAGTCTGGCATACAAAAGGCTATTCAACACACAGACCTCTGATCCTTTACATGTACATCAAGTGCAAAGCACATGACAAGACTGACAAGCTTGGCTTCCAGATAAACTCAGGCTGATGAGCTTGGGTCAATAACATTAATAATTCATCAGTGTGTGCTGGTCAGGCACAGCATACTAAAACATATATTAAGTCAGACAGCAAGCCCTTTACAAGTGTGAAAAATATCAACAGAAAATCTCATATAGTAAAAATGTATTGAAAAGATCATTCTCAAGGTACACGTAGAAGTATATAAAAATAAAAAAAACCCAAAGTCTTCTTTTTTCATCAAATGTCCATGCAGCTGTGAATGCTAAATATTCCAACCAAAATGTGAAAACAAGCAGCTACGTATAAATCCCAGTCAGTTTAAGAAGCATACATTTATGGAAGAAATGATTAAACAGTGAACTCGCACAAGTCCAAACACTGCCTCAATTACCTGTCACCTATGGAGTCATGCTCACCACGGGCATTTTGATACTGGTATTTGAGATACTAAACATGCATGTCAGTGTTACTAATAGGGAACTACATGTACATTGTATTGTCTTATCAAGTATAAAGTGACAAACAGTGGATAGGGCCTACCTTTCACAAAAATATAGTACTGTTACATTGTAATTGCAGCCTTTTACACCTAAAAAAAAATGCTTGGACTCAAAGATAAAACATTCCACTCAACACAGCTTTCAAAATAAGGTGTTCCTTGGGGCTTACAAAACTGTCAATGTTCAAGTGCCGTTGTGTGGCTTTATAAGAACTATTAATGCGAAAAAAATGGAGAATAACTAACCTTTGACAAGAATGAACAACGTCCAACAGAAAGAAAACAGGTCTGAGTAAGAGCACGGTTGTCTCCTGCAAGGTACATCAATCACAAGGTTAGTGGGCCATTCACTTTTTGAAGAAATTGTAGAGAAACTGGGGTTCACTCTGCAGTGAAAACTACATCTTGCAAGAAGTTGTAACCATTCATGTAATTACTACAAAAGCTGTCATAGAAAACCAAATACGGCTACCATTTTACTTACACTATGTACTGAAAGAAATGAAGGTGTCTCTTCAGAGTATGTTTGCACAAGGAGATATTGCTAATGGTTACATATAAGTAGTCAAAAGGTAATGAATGACACCAGTCTGTCATAGATTTACCGAGGGTGCATGTTAGAAATTCAACTTCACTGAGACTTACGTGTGCACAGCATGAAGTTTACATTAATCTGCTCCAGTAGGACCCACAGCCAAATAAAAACCGGCAATTAAAACCTGTCCACTCATACACTAACATGAAGTTCGATCTACAACTAGAAACTTTTATCTTACACAATTTGGAAACAAAATAGTTCTGCAATCATCAATTACGAGATCAATGACTCAACTTCACTTGTGTTCACAATGCAGTTTTTAAGCCAGAAATGTCAAACCTGCACACCAGTGAAAAGTTACTGAAATGTTTTTGACTGCAGGGGGTAGGCTTCAAGCTTTTCAAGGTGAATTCTCATGACAGTGACCCAACTGTAAATTTCACAATATGTAATTGCTTGTCCACTTGACAGAGCAAATCAGAATTCTTGCAAAGTTTAGTATCTATGCCAGATGATTTTATTTTTAGCAATACTTCTGACCTACAACTGTTACCTTTGTTTGCGACCTCTTGGCATCCGAGGCTGTTCACTAGACATGTCTTTGAATATGAATAGGTCTTGAAATATGGGCTGGTACTTCTTGAAAATTACAGTTGAAACATTGAAGTTACGCTCTAAGCGTTCAACTTTGTCACGAAATTGCTGGGGCAGGTTGGCCATGTCTTCCCACTTCTTCATCTTGTTAAAAAACTGGATCACACTGCAATATGAACAAGCTCAAGATTTTAAAATTCTGGACAAAAAAACTATGAGGCCACATTCTATTCTCCATTATCAAGTTCAAAATTAATCTTGGAGAAATCCCATTCTATTAATCCAAATGTTTTTGAAAGTTGTGCTGATATACGATCAAAATTAGAGCTTTTCCCAAAGCAAATGTATGCTCTTTTCAATCCTTGAAAGAAATACTGATTTTATTTTATAGAGCGTCAGTCAGCTGTCCTCAATCTAATCACTGTTAAGTCTTGCAAATCTGGAGGATTTTAATCGGTATGATTAAACATTTACAGCGTGTTCCCACTTGAATTGGGAAAAGGTCGATCTTGATCCAGCATTTTGGTGTGATCGTTATCTTACCGCAACGAAACCGAAAGTCGCGTTCCCACTAGCGCTTGATCCACCTTTTTGGACGGAAATGTCGAGCCCGAAAGGTCACTGAGTTCGGTGTTGCGCATGTGCTAGCTTGCTGATCGTGCGCTTGTGGCAGTGTTGCATGTGGGGCGGCATGCGTGTGACCCTGCAGTGTTTTGGGTGCAGAGTTCTACTGACATGACGACCTTGAACCGGACCGAATGTTCAGCCTAGTACATTGTCTCTTCAAACTTTGCTTCCGTTTTTGATACTCTGTCACATGCTGCAGGCTATACGCTAACACAGAATTACTTTTTGAAGGAAAGCAATTGAAATTACACGAATGAAAAAGGTTAAGAAATGGACAAATGCGCAACGAAAATAGTGAAAGGGCAAGGTACAAATCGCGGCATGCGTGCATTGCGCATGCGTGGTGACACATTTTGCTAGCCCGTAGTTCAGCAGTTGCTTATTTTGGATGCTGTGCACGTTAAGAAGTTCGCATGAGCTACAGGGCAAAATACGTATTTCTTTGTTCATCAGACTGCAAATGTTTCGCGCCACTCGTGCACGGACGGATGTTGACAGGTCAAATTGCCGGATCAAGTGGGAATGGGCTGTTACAGTTCAGCTACCTGTGCTGCATCCTTGCTTAACACATTACTGGAAGATCTTGGCTAATAAAGGTACATGTATTGAGAGGGCAGCATGTCACAGCTCAAAGCTACTGGTACTATGACATCAAAGAAGACATTACTTCCCTCAGAAACAAATATTGGTTCTTGTCTTACATATCTTACTCTGTCTAGTCAAAACCTATACTGAAACATCTCATCTTACCTCAGTCTTGAAGATCTTAAAAGTCGAGTCAGTGAAACACAGTTTCCCTCGACTGTACCATTTCCAACTGTAGGAACAGTAGATCTCCGACAGGCCACATAAAGGGCACACACAAGCCAGTGAAGATCATCCCCCTGGGTGATCAAACAACAAAACAGTAAACATCAAGTTCAAGAATGGAAACCAGAAAATGTGTCACTGAAAATGTTCAAGCTGTATAGCAAGTTAAAAATTGTAAAGCAAGGTCAAAATGCAGATTTCTGAAAACAAGTTTATGAACGACGCTTGCATAGTACGCACATGGGCCAATGAAACAGCTTAATAGCACACTACTCACACTATAAGTGCAATTGATGTAACTGTACATATATGTGTCTGTATATATGGAAAACGGACATTGCTGTTTATGGTAATACACATTGAGGCCCATGACAAGTACATGTACATGTACATGTATGTGTATGCGACTGGTATCCTATCCAACTACTGTGCAGGCAGGTGATACGCTGTAACATTGTTTACACATTAGGTTCATTAAAATACAGAAAGACAAAGGGACTGAGTGAACCAGAGCTCATGTGTTCTATTGTATACGTATTCAGTAAACAATTTCCATGTTCCTATATCTTTATGGCCTTGGCTCTGCCATTGGCATTTCACTGTACTTGCTCCATTGCATTTTTGCTTTGCTTTGCTACAGTGGGAACACAGGAATGTGGATAGCGACCTAACTTGAGTTTGCCAAAAATCAATGCTCAACAGTTATTTTACATGCTTAAATTTCGCAAACAATCGTTTGACATCATGATAATTGTACGTGGTATTCATGTGCTTTGTACAAGTGTATAAATTGTCAGGTGTGAGCGATTATGTAGTGGAATCAGTCAATCCAGTTTGAAATCTCTAACTTTACGCCTACTTCCCTTATTCAAACAATCTTCCAGCACTGCAAATAAACCTACATGTACTAAACGTTCGTAATGCATTATGGGGTTTGGATGACAAACAAGCCTGCATTTTATGCACCTATGGGGGAAGTGACCAGTCAAAAAATGAATTTTCTTCACAATATTTGTACCTATTGAAGTCACAGGTGTACGTGTATGCATAGAGGGTCCTACACGTATAAGTAATAAAGTATACATCAAGATAAAGACATATTGTACATTTGCAAAAGCTTGCAATAAAAAAATCATCTTTCATTTAGGTTGGTTCATGGGGGTCTACTTCAGGAAGATGTGAAAGCAAAGTGAATTTGACTTCACAAAAGATTTGCATCAAAATTTCAATGTGTTTAACTTTTGCAAATTCGCAGCATAAATATTTGATGACATCACAAATTTGCATTTCCGTTCACTCCAAACAGAGGCTGAAAATGAACGTGATTGGTCAATGTGGGACGATTGAGCTACAAGTCATAATTCTGATTGGCCAATACTGCACTGTACTAGATCATTAATGATCACTAAGTCTACTGAGGCTCATGGTCCAACACAGACAGCAGTATCTTTGGTAGGCATTTTCCGAGTGTTTTGTAGTAAGTTTCCTCATTCAAAGTTTGTGAATATGGTTATCCAAAATAAGTAAGTCCTACATGTATAATGACAATACAACACTGCATGACACATGTGAGAATGGTGAGAAGATGGCTTGAATTGGAGTAGCCTAATAAAATATGTAGGAAACATACATGATATAGGGCCTAGCCCTAGGGAAAAGAGTTCCGTATATGGATGTCACTTGACACCCCATGCAAGCCATGCACAAACCTTACGTGACTGGTCCATCTTCTAAGTAAATGACTTGGTTTTTTTCCCTCCTAAATTGAACTTTTTCTGGAAATGTTTTTTGCTTTCTGAAGGCTAATATTAGGGCACTGTAAGGAATAACAAGTACAGGTGTCTGGATTATGAAACTCTTTCCGGCGGAGGCCTAAATGTCACATTAACCCTAACCCTTCTCTATCCTTCACCTGTTGGAGGATTGAGGAGGGTTAGGGTTAATTAATTAGGGGCTTAGGCCAGAATATTTTGCAGGTACACTTCTGCCACTGGGATGTTCATAAAACATTGTAAAATGTAGACCTCAGCCTAAATGCTATGCATTGTGAGCATTGAAAAGGTTTAGGCCTAGGCCTCCCCCAGGCCCTGGGCCGACATAAAGTAAGGCCTAGTTGGAAACATTAGAATGAAAAGGAAAAAAAATGCGATAGGCTAGGCAACGATGGAATAGGTTATAATATGGGATCAGGTCAACTCGGACCCAAACCAACTCGGACCTATTCCAACTCGGACCCATGCCAACTCAGACCCAGGACCAACTCGGACCCACCTCGAGTTAACTCGGACCCACTGGGGATAACACCATGAGACACTGTAAAAGGTCAATGTTCGTGATATTGATGTATATCTGCAGCATGTGTTGTATGCATGCAGCATCTCTTATGTACATCAGAGGGGCCTATCTGTGGCTTTTTATTGCCACCAAAATTTTGGGGGCTGTTTGGTGAAAGTTCATTCGATTTCTTCTGGTGATCTGGAGTGCCAAAAACACTTCGTAGAAAGGGCGTCAATGATTTGGTACTGTCAATCACACTCCAAAAGCTGCTCCCATTGGTTGTCCCGAGCTCCCACTCCCCGATCATAGGGTTTCAAGAATGGAAGGTGACAAAATCAGTCTTTGTGGTCAATCACGTCGGTACCACGGAAGCTAATAACCAGTTAAGATTCAAATCAAATCTAGTCCTGTACGGTTTTCAACCACCATGCCTGTTCAAACTTGAAAACTGAGAAATTCTGGGAAGCCTGTGCCACTGTTTCCCTGCATTACGTGTAGAGAGGGCATTACATGCAGTGCAAAAGTGTCCTTTACCAAATGCTTAAATGTAAAAGTGGACAAAATCAAAATTTTCAACAATTTTATCACGCTCCTGGGGTTGGGTCCGAGTTGACTCAGGGTGGGTCTGAGTTGGTCGTTGGTCCGAGTTAGTACTATTGGGTCCGTGTTGGTCGTGGGTCCGGGTTAGTATTAGGTCCAAGTTGGCATGGGTCCGAGTTGGTCGTGGGTCCGAGTTGGCATGGGTCCGAGTTGGTTTGGGTCCGAGTTGACTCGAAACCTATAATATTAGGAGGACCTACAAATACATGCAGGCAGCTACATGTAGCTATTACTAGTATTACTATTAGCCTAGGCCCCTAGCCCTATTCCTCTTTTTCGATTTTGGACAGGATCAGACTAGGTTATATCATCTTTTTATCCATCATTATTCATCATTATTATACTTTTAGAGACCTTGAGGAATAAGTAAGTTACGGATGTAAACTGAACTAAAGTACCAGTCCGGAATATTGGCAGGCAGGCAGTAAGCCCTGCGAGTTCAATCATGTCAATAGCCTACATCGTAAACAACATCGTGTAAGTTGTACACCCAACATGCCAACTTTCCTTCCGTCTGTAACTTACCTCAAGCGTATAGTTAATGCTTATTCTCTCGTACGTATCCCACGCTTCTCTACCAGACAAATCGTCAAGATTAAGACCAAGGCAAAGTTCCTCAAAACGTTGTTTTATATCAACTTCTTCGCTCTTCGGTGCCGCCATTTTCGATTTAAATCCCACTTCGCACGCGCATGCACGTACACACACAGGGCATTCAGTACATTGCGTATACGTGCTGCTCACATGATCAATCACGCACAGTACAGTGTACATGTACACTGTATACGCAACCTCACCGCGCGAAGGCCCTGTGTGCCTCACGCAGAAGCCGAAAATGGCGGGAAATCCACATCACTCCTTCAAACTTTATTCATGGGCACTAAAATAGTCCAATTGTTTTCACTCAAAGATGTCTATGACTGAAATTAAATTTAATTATTGGTACAGGGTGCCTTAAATCAAATCTTTTGAAATCTTTGTATATTACAATATTGTTACATTTAAGTGGATGGCTATATAATCCGGAACACAAACTGTGCGGAATAATACAGATGAAAAAATAGACGACGCAGTTACTTTGTCGGTCTGTGGGCGGAGACAACTGCGCTGTGAATTGAACCATAACCGAACGACTGCTAACGGCTTGCACTTCCGGGTTGTAGACGTCTAGCCCTTGAAAACAGAAATTGAGTTCCTACGTTCAATATTAGTTTTTTATTTGTTATTTTTACTCGGCACTAGAAAAGTAGAAATGTTGGGGATCGGGTGAGCTAAAGTATATTTTTAAGTTGTCGATGATTAAGAGTAGACATGGAGTGGGGGGGAAGGGAGTCACGTTGGAAACGTCAAACGGTACATGTAGTCAGTTGTTGATAGGTGTGTGCCCCTTCCCCCTACAACCTCTAGCTCTTAGAAATGAGTTTGTGATACAACTACATGGAATTATAAAAATTCCATGATAAAAGGTCACATGCTCGACCTTCTGAGGGTTCCTTACTCTATTATTGAAGCTCTGTTGGCTTAGTCAACGGTATCCACGCTTAGCTGAAGTGCATCCTCACCGGCGAAAGAAAGACAGATAGTACAAAGTTTTCCAACCTGGTTCTAGCACGCGTTCGATGTGCACGCGGAGATCACATTCTAGACTAAAGAAATGTGGAAGGGCTGCGTAGCACCCTGATTTGAATATCCACAAGAATATAATATCGAATTAGTGCTCTGAAATATGTGATTGCCGAGCTTTCGGTAACTGAGTACCTTCTTCAGGGCAAGCAGGACTGTCAAAATTCCTTTCAAAATACACCCTCTTTTGTTCCTGCTCGGAGCGGATACCATTCCAATTAATGAAGCCTGAGGGTCAAATTTGGCCACGTGTACGCTCCGCTGACACTTCATCTTGAAACTGGACTAGTCTCCGTCCCTATTACATATAGGGACCGGTAGCTAGCCGATAAGCCCTGTCAATTTAGATGCTGAATATTTAAATTTTTGTCTGGTCACTGGCAATGCTTTGACCGAGATTACGCTCGAGCACTAAGCCAGTAATACGCAAGTACTTATCCTTGTTCATTCTCTGTTGTCAGTTCACAGTGTGGTAATTTAGTTTTCATCGATAAATTATTTTACAGCAATTTATTTCAAATCTGTGGTTTGTAAATTTAAGATACATAAACAATTCATAGTGAAATTTTTTTGGTAATTAAGAAGAAAAGGCGAAACGTTTTATCAGCTCCTTCTTAATTTGCGCATCATTCGGCGGGCTTCATGTTTCACTACCCGCTACTGGTCCCTAACTTCGGGGACCGTCTTATAAGACGTCTGGAGACTAGGTATGGGACGGGAAACAGTCCAACTTAACAATTTGAACAAGTAAACGTGGGAAGTACGGTGGCGGCCTTATAGGTCCAACCCACTAATTCAAGCCCTAATGAAAACATCGTAAAATCAGCACATTTGTTCAGTTCCCAATAACATGCATACCAATATCCCTCGGGTTTCTGAAACACAAATCAAATTATTGTCTGGTCCATAATTTGTCAGTTTCCTTTCAAATCATAGTGGGTTAACTGACTGATTTTTTAATATACACAGAAAACAAAATCATCCCCCTTATGTTATTTTTTCTGAAGTCTGCTTACAGCAATTTTTCAAGTGGGAACCCTCAACTTTATCGACCACTTGGGACCATTTTCAGCTGCATTTTTAGCCCTTCTGCTCTCAGGCGGAAGCCCAACTTGAAATTTGATTCTGTCAAAAATATACACAATCTCACCATTTTGGAGGCAAACATATCCTTTTTCAATAGGTACTGCCTGGGCATTCTTCATGCTAATGAGCTGGCCAGAAAATCTCATAAGATGTAGACTGCACTTTATAAAAGTCCAGATCGATCATGGATGATGGTGCGCGGAGCCAGCTGTTGTCAAAGTTCGATGACCTTGAAAGCCATTCAGGCAGTCACTTAGATTTCTGAATGCTTCAAGGTTTTAGACGAGTTTTGGTATCAAAATTTTTCTCCAGAAAAGAACTAAATTGAAAGGTTTATTTTGTTTAGTTTGGGAAGTATTTTTCAGGAGGAATCTGAGGCCGCGCGGCATCTAGCGTAGGGGCAAAGCACTTGGCAGCACTGAGCAAACCACTCGACGGTGGAGGGGGTCATTCCGAGGTATTTTTAACAAACTGGAGATACCTGTTCCCTCCTTTTCATCCTCTTCTTTTACCCTCAATTTTACCCATGTATTTTCGGTCATTTTTTTTACCGGGGATAAGGCGCTACGCCCCTTTGCCCTCTCGCCCCTTTCTTATGGCTACGCTGTAGCAAATTCCTTTCTCCATGTGCCGTCCGGCATAGCGTCCAGCATGGCACTGGGAGAAACATACCATAACGAATTTATAATTATAATGTTTTATGCTACGGTTTTGTCTTCCCATATCAAACTGCTCATCTGAAATGTTCATGATAGTCACAACACTTGAATATACCGCGGAGCGAGACTTTTGAAGCCAATCACGTCTAATGCTCTGACTGGAACCACTGAGACAGCTGCAGTCTAAGCCGAATCCACTCGTTTATAATAGTGTTGCAGGTTCGCAGTCGAAACGGGCAAGTAATCAAAGGGCAGTCACACAGATCTATATTTCACAGCTGGTTTAATTCCGGGCTCAGATCCGAATAGTCCAAGGTCAGAACATGAACTCTCTATCTACAGTCTAGCTTGGCTATTTATACACGTTGGGCTTGTTTTTTCTTTTTTTTTTAGAGAATTAAGAACAAAACATTCCATCATAACATTTACTAATAAATCACATAAGGTAGAACAAAACAGCGTGCAGCGTAGCGAACATTAATGTCTCACGCTCCACCGCAACCAAGCGCGACCAAGCAAGCAAGTGCGCGCTGTTTACGTGTAGTTCTGACAGCGCGCACGCGAGGTAACTCAACTGTGCACTGTCAATGCACTCTGAAGACGCGACGTGAGCGAACTAATAATCGCACAGCGCTCTGTCAGGTAATAATACCAGAAACAACCAATAATCAGTAACTAATAATCGATCAACAGTTCATGTTGAGTAATTTCACAACAATAGATTTTTTCCCATTGAAAACGCGTATAGTGCACCCGTAGAGTACCGAAGTGTGACACGGCATTTAGAACCAGTAGATGCTGTACGGAGAACACGCGCAGGTACTCTCGCTTAATTAAGCGTTTTACACACAGAAGTGTGCGTGTGACACATTCACTCTATAGGGTGCGTTCGATTAGCTTACACGTGTAAGTCAAACTTACACCAGAGCGTTCGTTTAGCCATCACGTGATCCTTGTGCCTGCCCTGGTGTCAGCCACTACTACCCCAGCTGGCGAGCGGGTCTCTGGAGGCTGCTCGAGTGTAATGACGTCACGGATGGACTGTTAAAGCATGGACGTACATGATGGAACGTGGCGGGGACTTGACCTTTTTCCCAGAATGCCATGGAAAACACACTGCAGCGTTCGACAAGCCTCATTTTGAGGCTTACCTTGAGTGTAACACTGGTGTGTTCAGGGAAGCTAATCGAACGCACCCATAGAATACCGAAGTGTGACGTCACTGTGAACCAGAAAGTGCAGTGTAAACGAATGGAGTACGTGTGCGTGTTGGTTCACGCGCTGGTTCTCGCGCTAATGCCCTTTACACACTAATTGTGCGCGTGGCGTATTCACTTCGGTACTCTATACACGTGTGTACGCTCGCGCAGCAAATCTTTGCAGCGCGTGTATTATGTGCGCCTAGTTCTCTGGTTTGAATTTTCATAACGCTTTGGGCGCACACACATACTGTTTGTTCTTGCGCATCCTGTCGGATATTCGAATCGACCATCATGAGTTGTTCTAATTCTTCCAGCCTTTGTGCCACTTCGTGTCCAATAAACTCGAACACCTTCCCTGGAAAGTTGTGGAAGCTGGTGAATGGAGGACGATTCCAGTCCATCGGTTGGAGCAATGGTGGAAGCTGTATAGCAATAAACGGCACAACCTTCAAAAATGAGGTTCTCTACAATGATGAATTCAGTGTCTTCAAAACACAGAACTTTTCTAGTTTTGTGCGACAACTCAATCTGTATGGTTTCCGCAAACTTGCTGCCGTTTCCTCGAAGGACAGCATGTCAGGGGAGGACATTCATCACTTTCAGAATCCCTACTTTAACCGCAACCGACCAGAACTGTTGGGCCACGTTCGTCGGGCCAGTAGTCGCCGTCGAGGCAACAGTGAGAACTCTGAGAGCTCTTACTTTACGACCACTCCTTATCGCTTTAGCTCAGCCTGTTCTTCTACGGGCTATCCACAGACGTTGTTCCACCATCAGGGACTCACGTATGCTCCAGTCAAGCATCATATCCCACACACCAGACCTCTCCAAGATATCAATCGCTTCAGCCCGTATGTCCGACCGCACTCCTACGGCTTTGGTCCAGGGCAAGAATGTTATGGCCGGACATGGGAGGCTGGTGGAAGTGTACAGGGGCTTACATTAATTGCAAACACGGTGAGCGGCTCACTCACAGCTACTTGCCCATCACAACCTAAACTAGTCGACTTTCCCTCCCTGTACAACCAAGAAGGACAGCTGAGAAAATTTGTTGTGATACAGGATGACTTTGGCCAAGTGTTTCGAAGGTCAAATCATGGTGAGTTTGATAAAATAAACGGAGCTGACTGCCATAAGTCATGTAGCCTACATGTACGTAGTACTTGTTTTAATATTTATGCTCAGGAGTTTTGATATCTGGAAATTAATAATGAATATTTCAAGATGGACCCGGGTATTGCAGCATTTCCTGTTGAAAGCTGTATTATCCTTAACGTAGGGTGCTGTTAAACCGATTTTTTTTGTCTGAAATGATCAATGATTAGACCAATCGTTGAAGGATGTAACGTCTTCCCAAGCCTTTGCAAACTGCAAGAAATAATATTGTTTGGGTTTTGAAAAAACGGGTAAATTCTAAAACGTTCCGTCCCACAGATAGCCATTCTCTGCCAGGAAGAAATGGACTCCTCTTGTCCCACAGCTGTGACCCTATGATGTGTGCTGTGGCGCAGCCTAGTCCGCCTCACCAGGCACTACCTCAGACATTCATCGTCTCTCCTCCTTCTGAACATCAATCCCAAAGGCCGACACAGAAACCCACTCACCAGGTAATCCAGTCTCCCGTCAAATCACCTTCAAAAGTATATACCGAGCTCTCATCTGTGACGTCTGCCAAGGCACCAACGTGTGACTCCTATCAGGTATGGACCTTAAATTTCTCTGTTTTGTGAATAAGGCCGTTTTCCAATACTTAACTTTGTCTCTGTCTGAGGCTTCGTCCCCGAAACCAACCCCCGATTGTGGGCCTGAAGCGTTTAAATCAAATTGGATTACTGTAACTTTTTGCTCTTTTGGATCTTATTTGATGTTTTGTGGCATTATTAGACCAATTAGTGCGCTTTCAGCTTCAAAGTCAGGTAGTAAAAAACAGTTGAAGCCTGAGAGGGAGCCGAAGTTGAGTATTGGAAAACGGCCTTAGTGACGCCCTTTATCCGGTTCGTATGTGTACGTCAATTCAGTTTAAACCACGCCCACTGCACATGCACCGCGCATAAGGGTGCATTCCACGAAATGGTTGTATTTCTGCGTGCGAGCTCATTGATATTTTGTGATTCCACAGGTTTTTTACAATAGGATATGCCATAATCAGGAGGCTTCATAGAAATATTTTTATAAATTCCGAATTTGGGCCTGATAGTTTCCAGTTCGGGGTATTTCTTTCACAAAAAGCAGCAAATTGCGGGCCTATTTTGGATAGAGGCGGGTGGCTAGATTCAGAAATTAGCGCTTATAGTTTTACTGCTGTTTTGGGGGTATCTTCTTTGAAAGGTGGATTAAAAAAAGATTTTCATGGCTGACCCAAATGAAATTGAAACGAAAAGTGATGTTCTGGCCATAATCTTGAATTTCCAGTAAAAAAACGGAGGCAACCTCTTCACGAGAGTCAATAGGCGGCACTATTTCGGTCCGATTTTGCGCTGTTTTCTATGTGCGCGTATTTGGTGTAGTGCAACCATAAAGCTATCCGGCCCGAGCTGAAGTGCATCCCTTGACAGGTGGTTACAAGCGAAGTGAATACGTCACGCGCACAATTACTGTGTAAAAAGCATTAGCACGAGAACCAGCGCGTGAACCAACACGCGCGCGTACTCCATTCGTTTGCGCTGCACTTTCTGGTTCACAGCGACGTCACACGTCGGTACTCTATACTGGTTCGTAAATGACTTCGTCACAAGGGCGGACGCGCCACGATTTGCAGGCTCTCATTGGACAATCGCTGAAGTTGCGCGTTGACTTACGGTTCCATGGTTCCATGTAAACGACGATCGATACATGTAAATGTGGAAGGGCTGCGTAGTACCGTGTTCAGAATATCGACAAGAATATAATATCAATCAGTGCTCTGAAATATGTGATAGCCGAGCTTTCCGTTACTGAGTGAATTCTGAATTTAGGTACTCAGTTACCGAAAGCTCAGTAGGCCTAATCACATATTTCAGAGCACTGATCAATACACGCAACTCTATGCGCGGAACATGTGCGGTGGGCGTGATTTAAACTGAAGTGACGTCACACTTACGAACCGGATTTATCGCCATTAATATATGTAATACAGACTGGATAGGACATCGCGCATTCTTTAAGGAAAATATGCGCGGCCGAACAATGGCGGCGCTTCAGGAGGGTAATGTGATGCTGTATGCTGTCCATTTCTGGTCAACGTGACCTTTTTCTCATGGGATGATGGCTAAGCCCTCGGCCTCCCTCCCAAAAACAAGACAAAAATAAACAGAAAAAGCAAGAGTATCATTTCCGGAAATAACTGACCATTTTTTAAAAATTATTTAACCCACTCGAAAGCAATATTATTAATCTTGTTTTTGTGTGTGATGGTTTTAATTCATTTTTTTACACCTATTGTCTACGGTCTCATTTTAGCAATATTTTCACTTTGGGTCGGTTCAATCGTGATTTGTTCAGTGTGTAAAACTTTGAGAATTCCACCAGAACATGCAGTATAGGTTTTTTCCGTAAATATGATTTCCAAACTGTCCTTGTGTTTTCCGTCTGGTTTCGATGAGCCAACACTTAAAAAAATAATCAATAAAAATGATTTCAATTTTACACACTCTCAGGAAAATTGTACTAAATAAAATTCATTCACATGTTGAGTAAATTTTATTGAAAAGACAATTTCCATCTCGAAAATTAACTTTTCTGATACAAGTGAATGTCCCATATAAAAAATATGTCATACGGGTTTAAAAACTCCGAATCAAAGTTGAAATTTTAATGAATCATCAATAAAAATTATTGCCAGCTGTTAGTGGATCGTTCCATCTTCACACAGCTAAGAAACAATGGATGTGCACGCCATCGCTGCACAATACTGAATGAGAAGAGTTTGAACGTAGGGGGCGCTTGTCGCAAAATACCCTTCCGTCCCCCTGGACTAATCCAAGTAGAAACCGCGATGGTGGCACTGCACTCACATTCTTCAGCTTGACGCGCGTGTGCAATCGGCAAACCATGACACATTGGTCGAAAAGGCATGTGCGCGTATACCACTTTTCCGCGAGCGTTGTGCCAACGCAGTAATGGCTTCCTAGTGGTTGTCGAATTACCCTATAGAGGATTTTAAGTCACGTGATTTTTGACGGTCAGCATTCATTTTACACAGATGTGCACGGAAACGTGTGCCTCTTCGAAGCTCTAAACTATGGTGTACTATTTACGACAAACATTTCTCCATTTCTCTCTTGCTTCCCTCCAGGCGACGCAACCAGACGACGCGACGGCTCCCTTACGTCCTGCCGTCAGGTCGAACCGTCGCCTTCTTGCCATTTCGTTTGTACACACAGGCCGCGTCGCGTCGTGCGTCGCGTCGTGCTTCAGGCGACGCGATGCACATCGTGCGCTGTCGCCCTTCACGGTGTTTATAGAGGGCGCCTTTACTGTTTTCTTTCATTTCCGTCCTATTTTAGTTCTTGCAAAGTACATGCTATTCGCTCTTTGGTGTTGATTTTTCATTGTTTTTATCATTTATTCGGATTAATTTCTGTCATATTTTATTTTATTGAGCAAAAGAAAATCCGAATATGTAGTAACTGCTCTCTCAAAAAAAGTGGAAACTGCAAGCTCAGAATTCGTCTCTCCTAAATTTCCCAGCCAATGATTTCTTTTGTTTTCTCTCATTTCCGTCAATCACGCTTGCAAAATACATGCCCTGAGCCCTGATTTTTTTTGAGGGGGGTTTGTTTTATCCATTCATCAAATTGAATTAGTTTTTGTCATGTTTTATCGAAAAAAAAATTGAAAAT
>NW_019091370.1:59426-69538 GCF_001949145.1 Acanthaster planci | reverse complement strand
GAATATTCAGTCTTCCTTCAGTTTAGTCTTCCTCGTTAACTTCATCAGCACCACACTTTCAACTTGAATGATATTAGTCCGTGTTTCTTCATAAAACACTGTAGATCCTACTACCATGGTGTCGTTTCTTCCTCTCTGTTTGGCCTCGCGCCTAATTTCTCATCAGATCTGCATGTTACATTTTTGCAACCACGTAATAATGATTGATGTATTGTATCTTAAAATGGATTTACAATAATTATTAGAAAAATCATAATTAGATCAGGAAAAGCTAAAACAATGCTGATTAGACGCGAAGCTCTTTCTGATTACATTTGATTTTTAAAAAAAAGGGAAAGCGTTTTCTTCAACAACTCACTTTTAATGAACACACAAAGTTAGAAAGAATCCATGAAAAAGAAAAACAGAATCAAGGCCTGGTACCTATGGCATGTACTGTGCAAGCACGGGCCGGGGAAGGAAATGAAAGAAAACAGTAAAGGCGCCCTCTGGATGAAGCTAAGGGCGAAAGCACACGATGCGTCGCGTCGTGCGTCGTGTCGTGCGTCGCGTCGTGCTTCAGGGGACGCAATGCACGAAACGACTAAGACGCGACGCACAACAGCACGACGCGACGAGCGACGGAAGGGGCGACGTTTAGGCAGAAAAAAATGCATCAAGGAAAGGACCGAAGACAGCACGACGCGACGCGTAGTGTGTGTACAAACGAAATGGCAAGGAGGCAACAGATCGACCCGACGGCATGACAGAAGGGAGCCGTAGTGCCGTCGCGTCGTCTGGTTGCGTCGCCTGGCGGGAGGCAAGAGAGAAATGGAGAAATGTTTGTCGTAAACAGTACACCATACTAAACATTCTGGCGAAATTATACACAGATGTGTAAGCACGCCCCCACAGACACATTGGTACAAAAATGCCTTTGCCCGTCCGGTGTTACGTTGCGTGATAAAACCTTTTTGAAACAACCCTGTGTTTTTTTTACGTTGAGTTTTTTTCTAATTTTGCACGTCCCGCGTCCATTTTATATCATGTAATGAGCCACTGGAATTTCAACAGCACATACCGAAACTAAAACGCTTTCGCGGTCATTCGGAAAAAGCAGCGCGCGCGCCGGGCAGTTGTCTGCCCAACCCCCCTCATCCGCAGTTTGTTCCCGGAAAACTTTTCCTTTTTGAATTAATTCCGAACTGGCTCCAGTATTTCGCAAGCTGCTTTGACGTAATCTTACCGCGATTGGGCCTCTTTTTTTAGCCGAGCATTTTGAAATCCCTTCTGTCAATACAAGAGCTACAGAACATGCATACCGACAATCAATATCCTCTAACTAGAAAAAAAGCCTCGATCTTAGCAGAATGTATCTCCTTGAGGAAAATTCTGCTAAGATTGAACACGACCCTCAATAAGCAATTCGCTGGAGTTTTTGTATTTTACATTTCTAAAATCCATTCGAACTCCTTTGTTCATTGTTCAACAGATGAAACTATTTGTATGTAAAAAGAAAACAGGCACAAACATAAAATACAAATGCGATTGAAGTTAATATATTACCTTTTTCCCCCATCGATTTCCTCATAGATGAGAACAACAGTGATTACATCTCTTCCAATGCCAGCAAGTTGTGGCACCATTGGTGCACTGTGTAGCACCACCGATAAAAAAGTGCCCTCCTCTCTTGCTACTTAATTAAACGTTGCATATAATAAAGATACTGCAAAGTGAGTTTTTCGAATAGCATTTGTAATTCATTCAAGTTACCAAACGCTTTATGCATGTCCTCTGCAGTATCAAGCATTAATGTAAAGGCTATGCATTCGTTTTTGGTTGTTTTTGAATTGCCGTAAATTAAGATGTTTCTTTGTGAAAGTTTAGATTCAGCCTTATGATCTTTGCGAGTGAAAATATTGATCTGGACATTTTCGTTTTTGCAGAAAAATCCAGTCACTTTAAATCGATCTCTGAAATGACGTTTCATTATTGTCCGTAGCTGTGTTTAGAAGAAAATTTCGTGTTTCTGCTTAAGTTCACGAAAAAGTGTTTTGAATAAAGTAAAGTTAAAATCATTTATTGAAACAAGAAATTGTATAATTACAGTTATGAGGTTAACTTGGAATAGAAAAATAGAGAATGGCGCTTGAAGACAGATAACTATAGAAGAATAATAGTTTGCATGTGAGTTTTTGAGTGATTTTATCACAACTAATATCCCCCATTTTGTGTTTGTTTGTGTTATACTCCCTTTAAAGACTACAGGTGTGATTGATTCTTCACCCACGACCTCGTAAAAAAGTTTATTAAGAGTGTAAATGACTTTTTCCTGGGAAACGTAAATTGAATTGACGTGGTTTTAAAATTGAATAATTATTCGTTGGGTACAATAAATACAAAATTGATTGTAGCTTCTTCAGTGACTGGGTCTCCATGTGGTGTTTTTTTGCATTATGTACTCTTCTACAAGGTTTATAAAATATAGCATGAAATTTTCACCGTAAACTTGAAGATTTCGTGTAGTTGAATCACTCTGGTTAGGCCTTAAAACGTACTCTCCCCCTTAGATCTCACTGGCGCTCGATTCGTCCTTGCCAATGTTCTGTCTCTCTTTTTCACTCGCATTTTCAGTAGCTGAACACACTGATACCTTTTGTCCTCACTGAACAGCCCTCTTTTGAGTGCTTTGTTTACGATACTGCAAATTATTCCTAGAGTTATTCGCCTAGCGCCTGCGCAAATCAATTAATGACGTCAACTCGTAATGGTGTCGTCATCATCCTACATCTCATCGCAGGTTTCTTTCAGTGGTGCCCTACAGCACCACTTTACTTGCGGATGGCGTATTATGTTTGTGACGAACAGACTACCAACTGAAGTCAGTGTAGGCCTGCGTCTGCATTGATTGTTACCTCTGTACATTACTAAAAAAGGCAAAATGTCGTACGCATATCTCTTCAAATACATCATTATAGGAGACACAGGTGAGATTTCCAAGTCTAAAATGTTTATAGTAATATTTAGAATTTAAAGTGGTAGTTTCCGTGTTGGAATAGGCTGCCTTTACATATGTGTAAGCACCGAAGTATTGTCGACGTGGTTCGAGCGTAACGTCATGAACGTACACGTACTGTAGGCTACATCAGTACTGTACAGTACGCTTGAATTGTTACTGCACACCTCACAGACATGGCCTGCCACTTATGCCAGCCTAGGCCTAGTAATTACTTAGTGTTAATAGTATAAATCTGCTAGTACAAGACGTTAAAGCGTACGTATACATGTTACGCATTGTAGTTGTACAGTACATGTACATCAACACATGTGAAAGTACATGATGTAGTATACAAACTTACAGCGTTGATAGGCCTACGTAAAAGATACAAGTCATGAAAATAGCCACCGAGTACATGAGTGTGGCTTGTGTATATTTTGGCCTGTTAAATCCGCGCAGATCGGGGTCGGCGTCAGTGATCTAACAGTCATTGCCTGGTTTGCCATGATCGCCATCTGACCATGTTCACCAACATCAGAACCCACATTATGCAAGGTAGTGGTACTGTATTGAGCGAACTATTAGTTTTACCAGCTTTGGGTAGGCCTACCGAATGTTGGTCACTTCGGCACCTTGCCAACTCGGCACGTTAATTTTGGTTGATTTTGAGATTGGGTAATCAAGGATTATGGTGACCCAATTAGTTCAACAAAGAAATTCATAAAGAAACAAGTTTCTCATGTAAAAGCTAGGGAAGATTGAAGGAAACCCATTTTTTCATTAAAGTCTGATTTTAATTTTAAAAAGAGAAAAATAACCCTTTATCTTGGCAATTCTGTGAAAGCTCGTTATCAAAGTTGCCCCTGTGTCTCCGGCCCGCCCGGCAGACCCGACCTAACCCACAAGCCGAGCAGCTACTAGGCCCGACTAATACTCCTATTACTCTGTGAATACATGGCCCAGCCCATTGTGCAGGCAACGCTAGCGACTGGTCACAGCTTATGGGCAGGTGGGGTGATCCGTGCCGGCTGGGCCCGGCCAGTTATACTTACCAGGAGAGCTAAGACGGTGGTTGACTGCGCACCCACTTGAAAACAAAGACTTATTTGAGAAAACAGCTACGTGTATTTTAGAAACTTTTTATTTTGAACTTTTCTTGTCAAAAGACTTGGAGGTGTAGATTCCATTAGTATAAAAATAAAATCTCCAAACAATGGGTTAGTTGGTTAGTCAGAAAAATCAGTGTCAATCACAGGCTAGGGGAGTAAGGTCCCTTTTCACTGTCTGCAAAGTGGTGGTTCTGAACTAGTCAAGTTTCAGAAATTAATGTCAATCACGAACAAGCCCAGTAAAGCCCTTTCCAGTGCCTGCTAATCAGTGGTATGGTAAGATGCTGCACCACTATCCTATGGAAAATTGGCGCTTAATCATTTTCCTGATTATTTTGCTTATGCACTGAAAAAAAGGAATACAATTGAAAAAAAAGTCAAGGTTAATGCATTGCCCAAACGTGGTGTACCAGTAATTGTTTTTTACCAAATCTGCTGAAATCAGTCAAATCACGATGATCTAGAGTTCGAAAATATACCAACTTCAAATGCAATTTTCTTGAAACCTAGGATTTACTGCCTTGTGAGAAATTTGCTTTTTTGTGAAAATGGTGACGATTTGATATGTTCTACTATAAAATAATTCTGACTTAATGTCACCACAAGCTGTGATAAATGCAGTTTTCTCTTGGGTTACGAGTTGTCTCCGGTATGAGTTGTTTCGGGTATGACATGTCCCAGGTATGAGTTGTCCCAGGTACGAGATGCTCAACATTCGTATAAACTCCCATAAACACAATTTGGCTGTTTTGATTGTGCCAACTTACATGTACACTTCCATCACAGCTATTTATGCTACCAAGTTTCATACATGCCTTCATGGTGAAGTTACATGTCTGATGGGGAGGTTTATTCACCTTATATCCTCATTAAAATGGTGAAATTCTTGAGCATTTTGGCCATCCGTTTTGCAGAAAATCAGCAGCTTGTACTCTCAGTTACTGTCAGCTGTGTGATAGCTTGACCAATCGCAACACAAGTCCTAATGTCTTTTCCTTTTGGTTTCCTGACCCCATCAAAATGAATGCTGATTGGTAAAACATGATTGGTCAGTGGAATGGAAGTAAATGTGGCCAATCACAGTTCGGCTTTTTGTTGGGTACATGCACATATAAAGAATACAAAGAATCTGCCATTCTTTGTGCAGAGTGGTGGATTTTGAGGAGATGTGAAGGTTTCTCGTTAAAATGTTGAGAAAGTGAGGGTTGATTTAAGTGTGGTAAGCCTGTGCCTTGTTGAGTATACCCATCTGAATGTGTAGTGGTCTTGGTAATACTGCTCGGGAATTGTATACAACGTTTTGAAAACCTTATGTGTGTCAAGTCTGTATTTACTGAATTTTTTACCATATTAGCTCATCATTTCTTCCCAATATTTACTTTAATTGCAGGTGTGGGGAAGTCATGCCTTCTCTTACAGTTCACAGACAAAAGGTTTCAGCCTGTACACGATTTAACAATAGGTAAGTCATGATATACCCTTGAGATTTTTTGTGTCCATGGGGCAGAGAAACGTGGTCAAGGATTATTCATTCAAGCTGTACAAGTGAGTGCAGAGTTGTTAGACTGACTTCAGTGCCTCTGGGATCACATTGAACACACATTGCATAATTGTTGTGGCCTGTCTTCACACATCCAGGGTTTGCTTGTCAACTCTGACATGTATACACTGTACATGTACATAGACATGGGGATTGGTTGCAAGAGTCCAGCCCAAATGGGAAACATGTAAGGTTCACACTGTACATTTAATATTGATACATGTTATGGTATTGCAAGTCTGAATACACTTTCTGCCTAGTTAAAATTTGGTCTGTACCTTACAAATGAACAAAGTACCTTTTTTTCAAATTCATGAGAATCCATTTCCTGAAGTGGCCTTACATCAGGCAACTATACTTGTATGTTGAAAAATGGGATTGTTTTCTAGTGTTTATGTGTGTGTGATGTTTGTATCATTTTTATACAGGTGTTGAATTTGGAGCGCGAATGATCAATATTGATGGCAAACAGATTAAATTGCAGATTTGGGATACAGTAAGTGCAATTACATATTTTTCCAAATTGGCTTATGGGGCATTTGGGGAGTCAGGTTGGTGTGGGGAGTCAGGTTTACATACAGTGGAGTTTCTTTCCTTGCCTTCCACCTCTGGCATGTCTGGGGATCTGGGTTTGAATCTGGCTAGGTCCACATGTGGATTGGGTTTTTCAGCCCGTTCATGTACCTGAGTCCGTGGGTTTTCCCCGAAACATTTATCCAAAATTTTCCTCCCACCTCTAAAACTGAACATTTCTTCATTGTATTCTTTGCTCATTATCATCCTGTAATTGGCGCTAAATGCGCTGTTGGATGATCAGATATCATCCAACATACTGTAGATCAGGAAACATAAAAAATTAAAATCTGACTAAAATATCACCTACCATAGGCTAGTACATGTACTTTTGAAGTTTTATTTGTATGTTTCGATATTTTGAATGGAGGAATACAATATCTTTCCAGTATTTGCCTTGTTCCTTTGTTTTCACCATTAGACAAGTTAGACACTTTGTATGTGTTCATCATGCACCATTACCCATACCAATTACTTACACAGTGTACATGTATGTGTACATGAATGTACTTTACTGCTTTCTCATTGTTGCTGCCATATTGCCATATCTCAGTAATGCTGATTGTTTTGTGCTCGTTTGGCCCATTATTTTTGTTTGGTTTTCTAATGTTTTAGGGAGATGAATGGTGTAGGCCTCAACAACATTATGTACCGGTACATGTACGAGTACATTATGTTTGTACTCTACATGAACATGTATATGTGTACAATACAACACAGCTGTACTGAATGTGATTTGGTCTACACAAAATGTCCCCACAAAATGTTCGATATATAGCTATTGCGAAATCAATTAAAGTTTCACATGAGCTTTTTGAGTCATCGCTTAAAAATCTCTTGTAAGATGCAGTACGGTTACACTTATTCCTGATGTTAAATGGGACCTAACTTTGCACTTTTGAGTGGGAACTAGAGTCTCATTGATACATACATTTAAGTGAAGTCAGTAATGTAAGTCGGCAAGTATTGTTGAAAATAATAAAAACTAGCAAACTACACATGCACATCTGCGTGCAGATGATCTTAAAGTGATTTCTGCCAGTTGAGCTGCAAGAGTTAATGCGTCTGTATTTTCCATTTTGATGAAAAGGTGAAAATCCCTGCTTTCGTAGTGATGAAAAGCAAGATTTTCTGCCTTTGATTTGCCTGTACATGCATAAGCAGCTGGATTACATGGCTGTCTGTGCACGCACAGACAATCATATGTATGGTACATGTGTACACATCTACCCATGAACAATATATGTCATAGTCGCCGCCCCTCACCTGTATGTTTCTCAACTTTTGAGTCATTATCATGAATTCTAAATATGTTTGTCTTATTCAAATACTTGATGAATGTGCATAGAATATTCAGGCATCAAAGTATTCCTGATTGTTTGGTACATATACTTTACTGTTCAATTAGTATCGAGTCAAATTTTCACATTTTTTTAGTCCAAATTTTATATGAGAATGGAAAAAGAACCCCAAAAAGTATTTTCTGTGGTCTCAAAAACAAAATTATGGTCTTCAAGTTGGAGGGAAGGAAAGGCCTACAAGTTTTTTTCCCACAGTGAAAAAAGAAAAAGCAGTATCTCTCACCATAGCTGCTAGCAGCTGATAACCAGGGACTTTGCCGTCGGTCAGACAACAGGGCCCCCCAAAATTTGTTACACTAACTTGTACATATATATCTGTAAATTGTTGGTTGGCAGATGCAAGACTTCTCAGAATTTAAATAAAAAATTATGTTCTTTCCAATTCTGAATCTGGAAGGTTGGCGGATCCAACCAACTTAAAAACTCTCGCCTTATATCTGCACTTGCTCTACAGTAGTGTGGTTCCCATCAGAACAGCTAGTAACATGCAGTGCAAATCAACAAGATGTACTGGAACCAGTTTACATGTGCGCGTGTCGAAGTGTTCATTATGTTAGAAGAATTTAAGTACAGTTTTCATACTTTTCAGACATTCTTTTTCATACACGGTACATGATTTTTGTTTAAGTAAAATGTCTAAAAAGAAATAATTATCAGTATTTGAATGCTTTGAAAAATGATAATGCAAGCATCATGATAACGAATCGTCTTTTGTTTCGTGAAATGAATTCTTGCCTCTCATAAAATATATTGCAGTAGTCGTTTCTCCAATCCTTAAAACCTGTTCATGTACATGTTCATGTATAAAATAAGTTATGCAGAACTTTATGATACATGTGGTACAAAGATAATGGTTAAAAGCCCTTTGAAAATAGTGGTAACCATTGTTGACAAACTGTAATGCAATTAACTACACTGTGTATGTACATGTAGATAGCCTACAGGTACATTGTATAGTGTACCTGTACACACTCACCAACACCTGTTTGAGAGTGGAAGCATACATGTACATATGATGCAATATCATACTTGCTGTTGTTATTGTACCACCGTGGTGTGTGTCATACTGTGTACTTTCAACCATCTGGAGTGACTGTGTCATATGTTCTTTGCAGTGACTACTGAATAAAATCAATGGACCTATCATAATTGCTAATTTGTATGGCTTGATAGGTACATGTATACACATTCTCTCCTGGCAGGGTATGGACAGTGTACATGTACCCCTATTCAGTGTATTTGGATGCCAAGTGTGCATATATGCCGGTACATGCATATTACCAATTTTACCTCTCCTAGCACACTTGATTAATATGCACATTTTTTGTAACAAATGTAAGGACTTATTTCAGTAAATTCCAAATTGATATTAAGACATACATAATGTACATGTACAGGCAGTGTGAAAAAACGGGGAGAATGTATCACTAAAAGTGTAAAACTGCACAGCTTTTTGCTCAAGATTCACAACACAATATTATTTTAGTGGTCAAACTACCAGTGTGATGCGCAGCTTGTTAGTGTGATGTAATGGTGTAGAGTGCAGGTTTTATATACTTGTACATGTACATGTTAAATTATATCTGTACATTAACTTATCTAATAATTTTGTTAAAGATCCAAATTTTGAAAATAAGAAACTTTATTTTAATCATTTCCACACACCATTGTTATTGTTAACCTTTATGCTTTCCTTAAGAGTACAGAGTTCTTAGATGACTACACATATACATACGGGTGCGTGTTTGCATTATTTGACCTTACGTAAAAGCAAACACTGTCTGTGCAATGTGTGATGAATATCAGTGTGTGTTTCTATGTTGTCTAGGCTGGCCAGGAGTCATTCAGGTCAATCACAAGGTCTTATTACAGAGGTGCTGCTGGAGCATTGTTGGTGTATGATATTACAAGGTAGGTAGTTGAATGATGCAATTTCATAATGATTAGCTAATTAAGAGATGATGCGACATGATTTGATAAGGTCAGTGATCAGATTAATATGGCTTTTGCCACTTTTCTTGACCTAGTTTTGCCATGTTTCTTTTACTTTGTCTCCTGTAGTCCACACCATGAATAGCCTTTGGAATGTTTAAATATTGTGTTTATGCAGTTATACAAATCTTAAGAAAAAAAGATCCATGGTTACATGTACATGTAGTTTGGGTAGCAAGAACCTTTCAGTGGCATCTTTGTATTAGGTGTACTGTAATGATGGTCAAAGAAATGACTATCAATATCACTCCTTATAAATACATGTAAATGTACTGGTACACACCTTCATGCTTACTGCCACTTAGTTCCATATTGGTGGGATATCCAGTCATTTCCAAAGTAAGCCATTTATGTATGAAGTGTGATGCTTTTAACAAATATGCTTTTATTAGTATAGTGCTGATGCGGTGTTCCAGAGGTTGCTGGTTCAAATTCAGCTCCAGTCAATTTCTTTGTTCATCTTTATGATTTACATGTACACTATGCCTGCAAGACACTGTTTTTGTTCTGTACATAATGTACGAGTACTTTGAAGTTTACCTGTGTTACAGGTACAGTGT
>NW_019091370.1:44856-58920 GCF_001949145.1 Acanthaster planci | reverse complement strand
GCAGTGTCCATTGCAGTTGCCTTGAGAATAGCGGTGCTATGCCTCTGTGTTAGTATTTCCTCTCAGCCAATGTTTAGTTTAGGTAGAGTTGTTTGTACATTCAGTTCTTGTTTCTGTTGTATTTTTGTAATGCTTCACATAGGAGAGACACATTCAACCACCTGACAACATGGTTAGAAGATGCCCGTCAGCATTCCAGCTCCAATATGGTCATTATGCTTATTGGGAACAAAAGGTAATGTAATCAGGTGTTTAATAAGTACTAGAAAAGTGTGTACCCCACAAGGTCAACTGTCCCTCCCGCATGCTTACTTAATTCTTTTGTTGTTGTTCAGGGAAGTGTTAAAGCTTTGTATGTTTGGGCATCTTTCATTACACGATCCCTCCTATCATGTCACAACACAAATGTGTACTTTTGTCCTGTCATCCAATTCATGTGTTCTTTACCCATATAAGACACAATTGTGTACAGGTACATGTAGTTTGCACTTAGTAATGCACAAACAGACAGGATTATTCATATTATGTGCTTAAAGTTAATGACTAGAGGAATATTGTCTTCTTGAAAGGGTTAGTTTTCTAATATGCAGATCCCTTTGCAGAAAAACACACATCCTAATGATTGCAAATGGGTCAGTTACAACTAAAGTTGTAATGTTTTGCTCTGAAAATGTCGTCTTTGTAACCATCTTAGTAGCCTGTGATTAACCCCAAGTGGTACAGATCATTAAAATATCCATTGGAATTATTGGCAGAGCTTGTAGGATTATGTAGAAGATAAAGCTCAAGTACTTTGACGTCGGAAAAAAAAACAAGTTGTCATTGGTTTGTGCACAGTGGATGATTTTAGGGGATTCAAGAAGATTCTAGTCAAAATATATTTTATAAAAGAAATTGTTAAATGGATGTTCTTATTCAGTGATCTTGAGGCACGCCGTGATGTCAAGAAGGAAGAAGGAGAAGCCTTTGCCAGGGAGCATGGCTTGATCTTTATGGAGACATCGGCAAAGACGGCAGCAAATGTAGAAGAAGCCTTTATCAACACAGCTAAGGAAATTTACCAGAAGATCCAGGAAGGTGTATTTGATATTAACAATGAGGTAACCTATGTTTTTAAGGGAAAAAGACCGAAAATCCCCCAAGTTTGATAATACCTTTTGAATATTGAATCCCAGCAAACAGTGGGGTTGAGATGCAGATCTAAGGGATAATGCATCATTGTGTTATTATATTTCATCTTTTAACTGTGAACATGGCATTTGTCATTGATTCTGTACTGTTTATGACCAGAGAAATCAATTCGGCCTATGATCCGATACAGGTTGCTGTGGATACCATTTCCATGTTTGATGAGTGCCCATGTTATGCTTATTACTGAAATCTGTCTGCCCTTGTGTATTTATTTAAAGCCAAGATATTTATCAATGATAGCAATCAAAGTGCTGCACCATCACCTCTGAAGATTTCTTGCATTGACTCATTTACCTAGAATAGGGAGTAAACAGCTTCAAGAAACCATGTCTAGCCTTGCACGATTCAGTTCATTTCTTAGTGGGGAGATAAAATGTCTTGCTTAAGGGCACTGCACAGCCTTGCAGGTGGAGAGATTCATGTGTAAGTTATGCTATAACTCACACTTACTTTTCAATTAACTTTCTTTTTCAGGCCAATGGCATCAAGCTTGGCCCACAGCATTCACCCACCAACCCAACGCTACCATCACAAGGGGGTGGCCAACAAAGTGGTGGAGGCTGCTGTTAAATGTCTTCAAGATGTCATTTGTTCAGGGAGGGAATTTGCCATATCAGGCAGGAGACAAATTAGTCTCTACCTTTCATTTTTAGACTCCCATGTGCCAAGGTAAACTTGTGAAAACTGGTTGTGATACTTGTAGATGAAATTGGAGGTGTGTATTCATGTTAGCCCAGACAGGGATGGATGAGTGCTTGGGATTGTACCATTTGGATATTTCCTTTTTGTGCCTGAGCCATTTGAGGATACTCTTTGGGTTTCTGGACCTTGTTCATGTACATGCACACAATACTTTTTGACAGATATCACTGCTTTGTTCCTAGCAACCCATTTCCAAATTAAATGTGTCTTTGTTAGTGCATTATTTATATTTGGTTTGAAAGTGCAGTGGAATAGGTTGAACAACGTGATTGGAAAATTGTTTGCAGAATTAGCCCAAAATGCTACAGAGTATTTTGTAGCTAAGTATAATGTCTGTGAAGTGCATTATGCAAACTGAGTTCCTTGTCACGTATACCAGTTTGAACTCAATAGACCCCTAAACAAGCATGGCATTTGGAAAACTTGGATCACTGCGAATTTCTGTACTTCTCATTTGTGAGTGCTTGTGCCACATCAAATTGATGTGCAATATGTATGTCCTATGAAAAAGCTAACATTCTACCAATTTGAACAGCTCTGTCAACATTTGGAAGAGCTAGGAAAACATTTTTTTGTACATCTTGTTAAAATCGCTGGCTAGATTGCCTAGGTGTAGCTGACAGCTGGTACCAATTAAACTGAATTCATGGAGCTCATTTCAGCAGTATCATTATCCCATTAACAGTTTCTGAATGTTGATTTGTAGATGTAATCGTCCAATCACATAATCATATTCAAAATTAACCTCTTAAGTCAGTGTTCATTGGATTTGTTGTACAGTTGCTGTCACAAGTGTGTCCAGGAAAGGGGAAGAAAAAAATTAAAAACAGTGAAAGAGTTGTGTTCTTATGATCTGGTAACTTGACATTTCAATTCTGCACAGTAGACAATCTGTCTTAAACTACAATGTACATGTAGAAGTAGAACAGCAAAAGTGAATGCCTATACATAAAATATATGTCATGTGTTACTTGTGCCGTATCAAGTCTGTAAATTGTCTTGTGGTAGACCATTCCATAGTATTTTAGACACCTATCTCATTTGAATCACAGTGTTAACGTGCTACTTTAAAGATCCTGTGTCAGATTGAACTTTCTACATACATATTAAGTCTCAGAAAACGTGGGCATTGGACACCAGAGTTTTTCTGTGAGGTCTGAAAAATCTGGCTTTTTAGGGTTCAAATGTTGTAAAATGAAGAGTTACTGTTAATGGCCTTCTGGATAGAGATGTACAATATACAGTACTTTGCAATTGAAAGTTTACCTCAAAAGGGGAAAATGAATATTAATCATTATTTTCACAAATTGTGAAAAATGTTCCCTCAGTGGGAGGCAGTTTCACACTTTTTTCCCCTTTGTGAAAAAGAAATTCACAAGTGGGAAATTTTTTCCCCACATTTTTTTCACCAGTGGAAAAATTTTCACACCTTTTACAGGAGTGGGAAAATTGTTCACAGCTTTTTTTCACAAGTGGGAAATTCACCTGTGAATGTTAATTCTTTTCACAATTGTTCCAGTCGTTTGCTCTGGGTAAAGTTTCAGTTGCACTGTACCGCACATTACAAAATTCCCCCTCATGGTCTGACCGTATGATACCAGATTAAACCTACCGTACATTCCTTTAATTTTTGTCTATATTGCAAACCTTACAAATAGTCTTCAGCACGGCTTCTAAAAACTGCCTAAAATACCATAGAATGGCTTTTTGGTGTTGAATATTTATATTGAATGATGACTTAATAGATAAAAAACATGTCAGCTTACCCAATCAGTTGAACTATTAATATACAATAAATGTTGATAACATTTTCTTTGGAACACAGAAATGTCTTGCTTTGAGTGGCCAAAATCCTGCATGACTGAGATATGACCCAGTTGTTACAAGTAGCAGCTAGTACTTTGGATGTATCTGTATATTATTAAAGGATCTGTATTACCATAAAATAAAGGCTTTGAAGTGGGAAATAACGAAGAGTAGTTGTTAGTTTTACATTCAAGTGACTCCTGCTTTGCTTGAGAAAACTTAAGAGAAATGATACTTATGTACCAAAATAGAATAATTATTGTTTCCAGGTTACCTTTATTGTGAAAGGAAGTGGTCCCCTGAGCACCACACAAACACCAAACATTGGTACATGCACATGCACCCTTTTGGCATTTAACTAAAACCTTTATAATGAAACACCCTAAATATGTATATACAGTTACACATAAAATGCATTTGTGCACTGTGGAATGTAATTGCTTTTGTGACAGGCGTGCAGTATTCGTTCTGTAAATTTGACCAATTGAAGGGTTAATTTTAAAAAATAGTGACAGAGAAAAAACTGGAGGCATTGCATGCCTTGATTTAGTGGCCATAAACTTTCTGTAAAAATTCTAAGCAAGATAACATAGAAATTTATACCAAGTATAAATCGTTCGAGATTTCATCTCAACCCACAACATGAAGACTGTAATTAATGTTTGTAAAGATCTGAAAACTTTGTCAGTATTTAAATTGGTAGTAATTCAGCCATACTTCTGGCTATTACCTGAACATAATTTGATGAACATTTACAATATTGGTTTGAAGAACATGTCAAAATCTTGAGGGACATGAATCCTTTGAGATTGAGTGTTGGAGGAGTTTTAGGTGCACATTACACAATTAGTCCTGGAAGCTTTTTGTGTTAAAAAAGCATATTTCAACCACTGTAGCAATCCAGTCCCAGCAGACGATTGGATCCATCAGTTGAACCTCACAATAAGCTGTACTTTACATGTACGTAAATAAATTCACCCATTGCATACCAGGTGGAGGTATCTGGACTGCTTGGGGGTCATGTTCCCTGAACCTGTGTAAATTTTGAAAATAGTTTCGGTTCTGGTTCTTTCATTTGTGAAACTTTCTTGGGGGGGGAATCTGATTATTGAAATGAATTTGTCGAAAGTCAGTCACAAAACCTCCACTCGAAGCCGAGTCTCTACCTATTGAAAAAGGTGAAGGAAGTATTCTTTTTCCCAGTTACTTGTGACCAGATTTGTAACAGACTTGACCACATCTTCACATGTATGTGACTTGTGAGGAAACCACCACTGAATTAACAAGTACCAGTAGAAAGTATTTTGAAATTTGACTAGTTGGGCTAGATGAGAACTTCCTAAACTCAGCCTTGGATAATTTAAATGCTTTATTAAATCAGTGAGGGATAAGATTTGAGAATACTCCTGTAATAAAGTTGTATTATTTGCCTTTGATGTTCATGTATGCTTCTTTTTCCCCTGCAGTCATAAATAGAATGGATTAGTATTCTGTGCTGTTGGGTGAATTTCACATGTATTGTAACTTCACTTTTGCTTGTGCATGGACTGCTTTTTGGTGGTCAGAATGGAAGGAAATTTATAAACTATATGTACATAGCCTTCCATGTTCTCATGCCCTTGTACTGATACAACAGTGACGACTACGGAAGTTCTGTGGGAGGGTATGACTAAAAGTGGTCTGCTGATAGAAAAGCAGATGGTTCTGCCAATTTCTATACTCTGAAAAGGTGATTCAATGTTTTAAATCTTTGGAGCCTCAATAGGACAAGAAATCTGTAGGTAAATGTAGTCATGTGATTTACTTTAATGTTGGTGTTGGTTATTTTAGGGCAACTAATCTTGCTACATATAGACAAAAAATAAACTCAAAATATCTGAAGAGAAACTTTAATTGCTCATGATTGTGTGAAATGTTCTACCATTTGCTGGGCTATTAATTCTGATTTCATCCAAATCGAACCAAATGCCCGACAACTTTTTTTCAAATAAACCAATACACAGGACAGTTTTGCACTGCTACATTTAGTGCATACAAAAGTCATCCTGCAAGAAATGTATTTTCCACATGGTTATCAACTGAAATCGGGGAAGTGTGACTTCTCATTTAGTCCACTGATTTTAACAAGTTTAACAAATGTGGATCCCTCAAATTAATCACGATTTATTTTTCAGATTATTCAAATTGGCTCTCCTAAGAGCACAACAAACCTTCAAATTTCTTTGGCAAATTGCCTAGTATTGGTTCCTAAAGCTCTGCTTGAGAAATATTTTATTAAAAACCCTTTTCCAGGGACAATGAAATGTGAATCGCCACTGTCGAGTCCAAGGAGAAGTAAATTAAAACCACCATGAACAGAGCAAAAAAAACCCACTCATTTGGTTATCACAACTTTAATCTTTCAATATACCCAAATTTTCTTTCCTTTTTAATGTACTGTATTCATTTAACACAACAAAAAATTATTAATATTTTCCCCAAAGTCTTAAAACATTTTACATTGCAAGTGTACAGTATCTACAAAAAGGACAAGTCAGGTGGTTCATCATTAGACCACAGCATACATTCAGTAACTCAAAAAACATAACCACCCCCCAAACCCAGAGCTTGTTCAGTGGTTCTCGCTTGTTAACACCCTGCAAGTTGCAACTTTAATGAAATGCAACATCAGGTAACAGTCTGACTGTACAAATAAATAGACCTAATTTATTTTAACAAGCTTATGTTCTTATTTTCCTGTAAATTCACAGAAATAAATACTTAGAAAAGACAGACTTTCTGCGTCGATGTGCACAATTGACCACAATGCTGTCATGATATTTGTATGGCCAAGTGCAGCATTAACAGTAATTTTCGGAAGTCACTGCCAAGGCAGCTGCAAATGAAGGGAGGAATTTTGTGACCACCATGGTTCAGAACACACAGCTCTCACCTACATAACCTGCTGCATCTTTAACTTTTCAAGCTATGTAAAATGCACTAATGACAAAGCAGTGCAAGTTTCTCACTGTACCTCTTTGCATCTTGATATATTGTGAAGGCAAGTTGCTCTAAGCATGACAAGCCAATGTAAAGGGCTCACAGTGGTCTCGGAATTCCCCTATCCCAATTATCCACTTGCATCATTACAGTATAAGTTCCTTATCAAGAGACATGCCTTATTTGTTCTCTTTAACTTTTTCTGCTTGGTCTGTATCATGCTCACTCCCTATCTCATTTTCTTCAGCTTCATCATCACTAGCATCTGCCTGTCTAGGACTGGAAACTTGCTTCTGCTTTGCCCCATTCATGTCGGTCACGTCCAGGGGTATGCTGGTGGGAACTAGTCCTTGGGTAGCTAAGAATGGGGAGTAGTACATTCCTGCTGTGCTTGGGAGAAGGAATGGAGATATCCCAGCAAGAGTTCCAGGGGTACTTACAGACATCACTGGCTGGTCAGCAGATAGAATTTTCCGTGGTGATGTGCTCTTGCGTTTTCTTGCCTTCTCCTTGGCATTTCCCTTGGATTGAACTGGAGGTTCCAGGCCAGCCAAGCTTGCTATAGGAGCAACCCCTATTGGCAGGGCCCCTAATCCTAAAGGATGATGATATCCAGATAAGGCCAGCCCCCCGAGGGTACCAGTGCCAATTTGCATGGAGACTTTGCTACTGAGGTCTGTGGAGGTAGTGAGGTGGTTTGATGGGTAAGCTTGACTAGTTGGAAGAACTGCTGGATACAAGGCAGGTTGAATCAGAGGTGAAGTTGATTTAGCAGGTGACAGCATAATCCGGCTATGCAGTTCAGGCGGCAAATTTCCCTACATTAGAAAAATATTCAAAATAAAAGTGGTACCTGCTGTTATACAGAATACGTAACAAGCAAACTTTCACAAGCTCATGGACTGAGAGGTTAAAAATGTCCACTCAAAGAAGCAGGAGGCTGTGGGGTTGAGTCCAATACAACCAATTTTTTCCTGCGGGTGTTGGAAAGCACTGATACAACCTTAGTAAATTTTGTTGAAGGACGTACCAAATGTTCATTTTCACATAATAAATGATGTTTTTAAATGATGTATCAGTATCTCGTGAAGGGATTTGCATGAATTTGCCAGTACCTTCAGCCAATACTGACCTTTGACTTAACAATCTCTGCCCAGTCTGGGCCTACATTATACCCTGGATGTTTTTCCAGCCATTCTCCAAGATTCTTCAGCATGGGCACCAATTTGGCAGACAGCTTGCGACCAGTCTCTTGCTCGATGATCCCTACTCGTTCTTCTTCAGTGATCTTGTTTAGGTCCAGCTTAGCCGGATTTCTGAGCCGTCGTCGCTTGGTTTTCATCTGATTGTTGGTGGTGGTGGCTGCACTGTTACCTGGAATCTCTTCTTGAGAGTCCTAGTGTGATGATTGGAACAAATAACAAAAACAGAAAAATATGGAGATGCAACAAAGGAAACAGGAATCATGCGAACAAACCACATATTACATGAAAACACTAACCCTTTTCAAGGTTTTTCTAGACACCCTTCTGAATCTACCAAGTGCATCTAAAATGTTGAAACAGCCATGCTACCTGTTAGGAGTTCTCAATTATTCTTGGTCAAAGTCTGCCCAAACACAATGATTAAGACAAAATATTAAACTCTCAAAAACCCTACCTCTGAAGTTGCTAGAGTTGCAGCCAGATTCTCTGGAGTGGAAAAAGACCAGTGAGCCTGATTTTGAATGACAAAGTCGGGGTTGGCTTCCAACCATGCAATTAAATCCTTCTTGAGGGGAGCTGATTCCCCTGACAGCTTATCCCCAGTTTTCCGGCTGATGACTGGCACATGGTCATCTATGACAAACACGCAAAAAACTTCTTGAGAGAGTGCTAGCACACAGCACACTGACCAACACATCAGTTAAAACCTCCAGTTCTCATCAGTGATACTCTGCTTCTTCTTCAGTCTATTAAATGGTGTATCTCCAAACCTTGACATGTACATGTTTACTGAGTAAAACCTTACCATCGCTGAAGTTGGCCAAATTCAAGCGTTTCGCTTTCTTCTTCTTCTTTGCAGCACTGGCTTGCATGTGTTCATCCTTGACAGCCAAAGCAAAAGATCAGAAGACAGAATATGTCACTATACTACATCACGGCACCACAAATCTTAATAGGAATCTCTTAGTTATAGGAAACAACACAATGGCGAAGTCACCAAGAACTTTGTGTGATCCTGACCTTTTTCTTCTTTTTGTAATCTCATTACTACTCTTGAGTAGTTCCTAATTGTGTATCAACAGACAGCTTTTTAGAAGATCAATCAAAACAGAATGTAAATCTTCTGCAGTATGCCCAAAACACAATAAGAAATTCCTACAGCTACAATACTATCCGCAATCCCATTGTAACTTTTTTGCAACTGCTTGGTCAGAATTGACTGTTCAAAAGTAAAAAAAATTAGTACCCACCCCTCCAAGTAAAGTACATCATGTTACATCATCCACTGACTGTCCAAGATACACCAACATTTTTTCATTCAGCAAAGATTTCTTCTTTTTTGTTTGCACTGAAGAACTAACCTCCGATTTCATCATTTGTACACTGTGCATCGCCTTGAGCTTGACCTTCAAGTATGACTTCTTCTTTTTTCTTCTTATTTCCTCTATGGATGGTCTTCTGATGGGATTGACTGGTCTATGACTGGACTTGCTGCCTTCTCTGTCCACTGTTTCCAAGCCTGGTCTCCCTAACTCAGCATCTTGGACATGGCAGCGAGATGATCCCTGGGAAAGATCCAGGGGTGACTCGGATGCTGACTTGTCTGCCACTGAAGGCAGCTCGGTTTCTGTAGGAAATGAAAGACACATTAGTCTTAATATTGGGCCTGATTAACTCACAGCAGTTGTTCTAATAATGTTCCTTTTATTGGAAGAGGTAAATTGGTGTTGGTAGCTTGGAGAATACATCTAATAGAAAATGTAATTATTTTATCCCGATATAGAAATATTTTGAAAAGAACAATCCTTTATCTTACAAAATCCTTCTCTGTCCAGGTAGCTGATGGGGAATTCTTAAAAGAATATTACCAATGTAAAGCAACAGTGACTAGACTCAAACTTTGACAATCCTGAACATCTTGGTGGATTTGAAGGTATCAAGTAGGATAAGAGTTAACCCCTTGACAACGAGAATTTCTTTCTGAAAGCCGACTCCAAGAATTCCAGCCTCGCTTGGCCACGAAGGCCACCTGCCAAACTGCAAATTCTCGGTTTGTGGCCCTACGTGCTCTGCACGTTTTGAATTACACGGTGAAAAGGCTGATTGTTCTGTGGCATGCGGCTCTACTCACCCTTCCACATTCCCGTTGCCTCTTTTCAAAGTGGGGACTATTGTGGAGCTGGTGATTATGATGCAAATTCGGTCTTTTCATTTCTGGGCTACACACAAACACCAATTACCATATATACAAGAGCCAGGGTCTGCCTTCTTTCACCGTGTTCACTCGAGCGTGGGCTGAGAATAATAGTTGAAAAGCGGGCTGAGGATCTCAATTCCCGGCAGGAAGGGGTTAAGAGATTCAAACAGCAAATGTGCTCATTTGTCTGATCTGGGTGCAGCCACAATTTGTTCTGGCGGTATAGTTTTATTTCAACCTGAGCTTACCAATTGGAAAATAGTTCCACTAATGAAAGACCATTTTTAATACCTGGCTCCAATTTGCGCTTTCTTCTACGTTTTCTCTGATGTACCAGTGCCAACAAACCATCTGCCATGCCAGCATAGTTGTGCTCTGGAGGTACTGCTGAAGGATCCCACAGATGCTCATTTCCTGGTTGCATTAGGTCCTTATGGTCTAAGTCATACTGATGTTTACTGACAGCAGCAAGCTGGGCTTTAGCCTCTTGATTGTGGTGATTTTGTCGCCGCCCTGGCCAGCAGTTCTTCAACACACAGTGGCAGATATTTTCCAGACGGTGCACAATAACTCGGTCCTAGACAAAATCAGGATTTGTTTTCAAGTTTACATTTAATGAAGAAATGTGGTAACACACTTCCTTTGCCATAGCCATTCTATGAACTGATAAAACAATGTACAACCTGTCATTACATGTAGGCTCTCACTAATTTTCAAAGTTTCTTTGAAAACTTATATTCCATATTGAGTTTGTTTAATTAAATGAGAATCAATGTTGCAATTGACCTCTGGACGTCCATACTTCTCAGTATAGCCCTAGAAAACCATTTTACTAGCTAATAACAGGTTGAGATTTGATTATGACAGATACATATTTTGTGTACAACTTTTGGCTTCAAAAACACATCATGATTCCTACTGATCCTACCTTGGGCCATTTCATGAGGAATGCATATGTCATATTTGTTGATGCACTGGTGACTTCTGATGTCTGACGTTGGCTACACTCGTCACCAGCTGTTAATGACCTTGGACTACCATATTCCATATCCTGGATTAAGTCTGTACATTTGGGTTCTGTGCTTTGACTTCTGTTGAGGAGACTATTTCTTTCTTCATTTTCTGGGCTGTCCGTGTTGGAATTGTCAGTAATTTTGTCAGTTGCACAGTCAGGTTCATCTCTTGCTTTGTCATCCTCACTCTTAGTACTTATGTCACTATAATCTTTGGATATTTTCCCTTCATCATTCAGTGAAACATCCCCAAGCAATGCAGTTCCTGACTTCTGTGTTGATGGGAAGACGTTGTCATCCTTTGACACAGTGACTTTCACTTGGCTATTCATTATGTTGGTTTCATCATTTCCACCATCCTCAATACCTGATTCATCTGATTCTACCTGCTTGGCTTGCTGTACTGCCTCAGTCTCCTTCTCAGCATCCTGAGAATTTGATATATATTCTGAATCTTCTATCATTTCAGAAGTGGCATTTTCCTTCTCCCCTTGGGTCTTAGGAAGTGCTTCCCTACTAGTTCTTAACATATCATCTTCTGGTCTGGGACTGGCATTACTAGTTCTGTTGCTTCCCTTTTGGGAGGGTTCTGCAGGAGTTTTGACAGTAGCTGGTAGGGGGACAGGCACAGGGATCATGAGAGGGTATTTATCTTTGAGATCCTTGAAAGAGAGGTCAGGATCTGCCAGCATTTGTTGTTGGGATTCCATGCGGTTAATGCCATACCTGTGGGCAAACATCACAAAGTTATATCCTTTTAATTCCATGAATAAAACTTCATTAAAATTTCATCAAATGTTATAAGCTGATACACACATAAGAGGCAAAATCATCTACAACTTTGACCAGGTGTTAAACTCGGGTCTTGTTAATTACTTTTCTAAAGGATATTCTTTATTGTCAACCCATTCTAGTTTGTTGCCTTATCTTTCCAATTGAAGTTGTTCTCAGATATTGGTTGGTACTCACAGCAAAGTCCAATAGTGTCAGGCAAAATGCTACTGGTTTTAGAGGGACAATTTTTTCCTCATTGAACAACTTCTCCACAATGATGTTTTGGGATATGCTTCTTTGTATTACTGAGGTAATTGTTCAAACTGGGTGAAAAAGTATCAAGGAAACATGTAACTTGAAACATTACAAAAGCATCTTTAATATTTTTCAAATAGAACATACCAAAATAGGAATTATGTATCCGTACCATCAAGGCTTAACAAAAACATATGACATCAAAGTCTACTGACCGAAACTATCCCTCCCAAACTAAATCAAAACCAATTAATCTCAAATCATCCCATTTTATCCAGACCGTCTGTTGTTAAAATGGATCAGGGAAAACTAGAATAGGTCAGAAATCTTATTCCACAGCCACATACCTTGCCACACCAATCACCAAATCTCGGTCATGTATTCCCACCTCCCACCAGTCTGGTAGCTCTAGACTCTTCCTGCAATGACGCATACGCGCAGTTAACTCTGGATGGGGAAGAACCTCATTACGGATCTTGAGTAGCAAGTCAATGCGATGAAGCACCTTGTTGGCACGCTCTTCTGAAATTTCTTCAATGGTGAAGTCTGGCAGAGGAAGAGAGGCTGTTTGGGTAGAGATCAGACAACTGTAGTTAGGGTCATGGTGTTTAATGAGGTGGCCCTTACACATTTGGAAGCATTTGAATGTTGAATGCTTCCAAATGCCAAAGGTTGTTTGCACACATGGTTTGTGACACACAAGATATCTTAAACCCTTCCTCTTTTGAAGTACTTTTAGCCAGTTGGCCAGGCACACCAATACTATGAAAGACACAATGCCTTATCAACAATGAACCCGAGTGGAGTGGATTGGAGGATACCACCTTCACACATGAGAGGATTCTCTAAGCATTCCTTGAAATGTGTACATACCCACTACTGTAGTATGAGGCATTCACACCAAGCAAGTGTTAAACTGATATGAAAGATGAATTTTTTTCACTGCGTTTAAGTGACTAAGGAACAAATACTGATCTCCCAGTGAGGAAACCAGCCCAAATCTTACCCTGTGTTTAAAACAGCCCCAGTAGAAGCATACATCACTTTATGTTTCTAAAGTTGTTACAGTACAAATCACAGATAAATGTAAACCACATTTAACAAATTTGATTTTGCCTGACATCCACTGAAAACTCCATCTTAACGATACAAAATAAAGACAAGTTTTACACTGGTCTAATAGCATTTTAGGTACCTCAATTAATACTCATTTATTCTGAGAGGTTGTGGAACATACCAAACTCCTCTGATATCTCGTCCTCCCTCTTGCATTTACGAAGGCACATGGCTCGGAAATGCTGATAGTACTCAAGCAATCGATGGTCATATTTCCTCTCCAGCTTAGCTAGCTTTCGGAAGTTAGACCAATCAAACTCGCCTGTCTTAGGGTCTTGTTCTACCCCAAAGGTGGCAAGGACACGATAAAAGTCTGCCTCCTCACGACGCGACCACCTGAGTAGAAATTTACATGCCCTTAATAAGATAAATGGATGACAAACTAGAAAACTGCTGTCACATAGGAAATGCAGCAGCCTCAAACCCTTCAATGATTTCACTTCCTTGTATGCTGATAAGCCCTAATCTCCAACACTCTGGACAATAAATGTAGCACCTATAAAGGCATGCATGAATTTTTAACCACTACCAGCCGGGGACTCCGAAATCGGAGCCGTATGGTTTATATGCGTGGCAGGGGACTCCGAACTTGGACAAAGGAAACAGGGCCCTGTAACAAAAGACCGTACTCCAAATAAAAGACCAGGCTGCTGGGCATTACCGGCATTTTTCACTCTCAAAAGTGGTGATAATCCAGCGTTATTTTGAAACTGTATACCAGGGTTTGGGGCATTGAGAGCAAGTGGATTACCACCGGAGACAAAAGCGCTCCACCACCGCAGCGATGAGCCACACAGCACCGCTACACGCTAATCTGACCCCTATT
>NW_019091370.1:26285-39726 GCF_001949145.1 Acanthaster planci | reverse complement strand
CTGATCAAGATCAATGTTAGCCTCTTGCTCATGTACAACCACGTGATCAAGAGTTATGTCAGCTACTTGCCCATCTATACTCAACTGATCAGGACAAATGTCTGCTCCTTGCGTAAGTACAATCAACATACCATGAGCAATGTCAGCTCCTTGTCAGGGCACAACCAGCTGACCATTAGCAATGTAACCTTTTTGTCTAAGTAAAATCAACTGATCATGAACAATGTGCACTCAACTGATCATAGGCAATGCCAGTTCTCTGCCCATGTACAATCAACATTCCCACCCATGTGTAACTACTAGGCCACAATAACTCCCACATTGCCACTGTACAAGGAGGTTGTGCATGAGATGGTTCATATTTGGCAATAACACTATGTATGCATACAGGTTCACATGCATATGACACTGCACTCAAGTACTATGAAGGTTATGATTACCTGCACAAGGAAAGTGTATTACTGCAGTTTCCTACCTTACATCTGCACCTGCTGCAATCTTTTCCATCATTTCTCCAATAACCTCTTGTTTCAGGTAATACAACAACCGAACTCGTAGCAGAACCCTGTAAGAATAAAACCAAAAGAGTTGAGGTAATTACACAATGAATTTGGAGGCTGAGCCATGGATTGACCAAGCTTCAGGGGTTCACCTGAAGTCCAAAGGGTGTATATAAAATATTGAAATTGGAGGATTAAACCCAGTTTGGGTTAATGAAACAATCATGGATGAGCTTTTATTGCTCTGTAAATACATTACACAAGCCTGAATGGTGTGAGATTCATATTTTTGAGACTGGTATTGTGACATAGCACACAAATCTGCAATAATGTTCTGCTAGTGGAAATTACACAATATCTTGTAGAAAACATGGAACTCCACTGTTCAAGTTATGGTCTGATAGGTTATGACACTATTAAGCTAGGCTTTGGCATTTTCTAGACTCACTTGTTGCAATGTCTCTTGAGGTGGTTCTTGTATCCTTGGTCAGTCAGCAATGTCTCTGGGTCCTGATCTTTAGCACTGAAGTCATACTCTAAGATGGCTGGCACCACATCTTCCTCTTTCTTGGGTTTCTTTGACTTGCGGCCACGGGGTACAGGAGCTGACAGCCCTGAGTTCAGAAAAGAGGCAGAGGGAAAGAGAGAGTTGTACAATTCTTGTAGATTTCCTTGTAAGTTTCACTCTTTTCTGTTTCTTCAAGTCAAATTGCAAGACCCACTTGAAATGTAGAGTACACTTTTTCTACTTGAACAAAAGATAAAATGTGTAGTACCTTTATGGTTTCTGTAATCCTTGATAGATCCATCGGGGGCAGGTGTGACGAGATCCCAAATGAAGCTCTTAATGTTCTCATCCCCCTTATAGAACTTGAGACAAAAAATCAGCTAGAAAGGTTGGGGGGGGGGAAAGGAGAAACTTAGTCAACTTCTGCCTTCAAATGAGTCTGGGTTTCAGAGACAGTTATTAAAGATGACACAGGTGTTCTCTCAATGAGTGCCACAATCTGTCAGGTGTCGGTATTGGATTGAAACTGTGCTGCATGACATCTTACCATTGTTCTTGAGATAGCTTCTATATCTTTCTCTCCAAGTGGTCTCTTGAACCTTGTAGTCAACAAGATGTCTTCCCAACGGCCCCAACTATGAATGAAACATTATAAATGAAAACAGAAAACCATCTAAAGAGAACACCAAAAGAACCTGAATACAAAGTAACATGCACTGCTAGGAAGACTCAAATCGATATGCTGAAGTTTATATTAGATAATGGTGAAGACATATTTATGTTGTCTCAAAAGGCTGTATTCTGCAGTGAGTCATAAAAACTCACTATCCTTCCTTGTAGTTTTCAGTGCAATTAGAGCTCTGCAAACAGTCTATGGCAATATCCTCATAATGGCATGCATGAAATGCACAGGAAGTGGCTTCAGATTACAAACAAAAGTCTAAATGAAATGAGCTGTCATATTTTCAGCATACAACTAGTGCAGAGGATCTCAAAACGTATTCGGCAAATCCCTAGGGGCGACATTGGAGAATTTGGGGTGAAACAGATTAACCCTAACCCTCCCAAATCCTTAAAAATCCTTTTCTGCAAAAGTGGAGGAATTAAGAGGATTCAGCGTGTATGGCAAATTGCACGGATGATTTCGAAGGATGCCATACATGAAGGTCGTGGATAAGACCTTATGTTGTTGGTGCTTAGTCAAGCACAAATTCAACCCATTATTTCGTTTGAATCAACTGCACAGCTCAAGAGTGTCATTCGCACTGCCTCAACATAATGACAGGAATTGCCAGAGGATTTTGAAGGATTTGGGCAGTTAAGCACACCTCCAAATGACATTTTTAAGAAATTGCGATTTTTTCATGTTGAAAATGGGAGGATTTTGGATTGTTCTTGGTAAAAAGGCCTAGGGGGTTAGGTTAACAGTGAAACAGAGGTCAAAATGCCTTAGGACATTAACTGATACAAAAGGAAAAGACTCCCTGGCTAAATTCATAAGATAAGCATTACCCATATGTAAGCAGTCCCTTCTCAACACGGAAGCACTCTAAACGTGTCCAACCAGACTGCAGTTGGTTCTTACAAGGCTTCATTGGTTTCATGGCTACGACAGGTGTGGCTAAAGATGAAGCACCACCAGATGCTGTTGACCCCTTGTGACCTTTGCGATGCATGGTCTTCTTAGGTGGAGCAGTTAGCTGGTCATCATCGCTGTCTTCATCATTGCTGGTGAACTCTACCATTTCATCCATGTTGCCAAAGCGGCGGGTCTGTGTACGCTTGCGAGGCTCAGTGATTACATGGCTATCCTGTTTTATGGAAATTGAAGTAAAAGAACCTTTTGGTAAGAAGGGCCAATTACAGTACATGTACAAGCTTCAGTCTGAATAGACACAAAACACATACAATCCTTTCTATGATTACATGCCACTTTGTTGTATTCATCTTGTATTTAGTGTAATTCCCCATCCAGCTCCTAGCAATCCTTACCCTTTTCTTGAGAGCCTCTATGTCCAGCTCCGCCTTCTTAGCCCACTTAGCCCAGAAATCAGGATCATCCAACTTAATATCAGATCTCTGGTCATCTGGCAAAGCAAAGCTGGCCTTGGCAAAGGTGGAGCCTTTCTGGCCTCCTTCAATCTTCATTACTTGTGTACGACGTTGCAAGATCATCTCAATATCTTCCTCACAGAATTTGGAGGCAGCATCATCATCCTCCATTATGGCACCATAGGCTCCCTTGCGTAGAAGGTCCTCAATTTCTTTCTTGGAAAATGGTTGCTGTTGCTGATATGCAGAAGAATTAAAAGGACAAAGGTTTTTCTTTCAACTCAGACAATAAAACTCATGACAAAGTAAGGCATGTAAAGTACATGTACTGACAGTAGCAGCTTGATTGAAACTGTAGCACTAATACAAAACCTAACTTTAAAAATGATTTTATCCGATCATTTTTTGGAGTATACTAGGGCTGATAACTGGAATAGGGTTTTAGTGAAACACCACCATTGTACTCACTGCAGGAGTCGACTGGTTTTCTCCTCGCATGGACTGCAACACAGCTTTGTCTAGACCCAGCTTCATGCTAGCCTTGTCAAACATCTCTCGCTCATATGAATTCCGGGTGATTAGGCGATAGATTTTCACTGATTTCGTTTGTCCAATCCTATGACAACGGGCTTGAGCCTGCACACAAGGAGACACGAAAAATACAATCAATCAGTGTTAAATCCGCCAGTCAAATTTTCAGCTTAACCCTGATATTAGTTAAAGGAAATGTACTTTTTTCATTTTGTAATCCACTGTTTGGCAATTAAACCTGCAGTTATATCAACATCTGAATTGTCCAAATGGCAACATAAAAACACATATGGCTTCACATCAATTTTGAACATAACATTTTGTTAACAGGGATGCAACCTTATTACCATAATTTAGTACCCTAAGCACTTCACAAGAAACTGTCTCGAGTCCACCAAAATCCAACAAAGTACATTAACCCGGCAGGAACATCCCCACAAGACTCCAACAGCACCGCTCACACGGCCGACGAGGAGAATACGACAAGTTGGCCATCATCAAACATGCACACTCCACGGACCACCACATCGAATGGGACAAAGCAGAACTCATCGCCCCCATCCAGAACTGGCTCCCAAAAAGAATTCGAGAAGCCATCAAGATTTTCCGGCACAACACCGTACCCCAAGACATGGGTTTCAAGCTCAGCGACATCTGGCGCCCACTACTAGCACCCAAGCAGACAGCTATTCCTGGGCAGTTGGGTCCCCTATACCCGGAACCCATGCCCACACTCCAGGCGTTAAGGTCTTCTCTATCTGAAGCCACCTCCCCGTCCCCCCCCATGGCATAAGGGTCTCCTGTACCCAACCCCAGGCTTTCCCGCCAATTCCGTCACCTCGCACTGCCACAGGATCCAACACCTTCATGGTACAGCGCACACACTGAGTTACACAACATGCGAATGCTGTTCCATGCTCCACTGCTTCCGGATTACCTTTATAACCAAGCTATCCAATTTCCTGAGGACGGCCAGAGCACACTGGCCAAAACGTCGAGTTAATACTCACCCGTTCTTTTTGAGAAACACACCTCGCCCAAAAAGAGATTGATTCCATCGTGTACCCACAAACCCATTTCTCTTACATTAAACCAATCGCCTCTTTCTTCGTATTTCAATCAAACTGGGACAACACTAACAATCCAAAGTTCTTAAATTTGGACAATACAGTGCTGAATTTGTCTTAACCTTTCACATCATGAGCTGAACTTAGTCAGTTTGAGCTTGTAGCTCTACAAACCTGTAGATCATTCTGTGGATTCCAGTCAGAGTCAAAGATAATGCAGGTATCAGCGGCCGTCAAATTGATGCCCAGACCTCCGGCTCGTGTGCACAGGAGAAAGACAAAGCGATCAGAATCTACATAGGATGACAGTGGAAAATGTAAGGAAATGGAAGAATCTTTTCACCAAACACTGAGTGATTAATACCATTAATAAAGCATGATGCAGTTTCACGACAAAACTGAATGTGCAAGACAAGAAACTTTGTTTTTAAGTTAAACCTGCCTGGCTTGCTGAATCTATCAATGGCAGCCTGCCTCAAGTTACCACGTACCCGACCATCAATTCGTTCAAATGGGTATCTGAGAAAAAACAATAGATTCACACTTAAGAACTGTAACACTGTGCTGAAACTGGCTGATGGAGAACTCTTTTTCACCCAATTCATTCAGTATTTGCAGGCACACACCAAAACTATTTAAGAAACTGAACAAACAGCAGAAGCCTTGATGGTAAGTTCATTTTCTGGTCATCCTGCCAAATAAATGCAGTGAAGAAACCTTATCCACTTAATGAACTGACCTTCTCTGGACAAGGTAATCCTCTAGAATATCCAAGCATCGTATCATCTGGCTGAAGATGAGCACTTTATGACCCCCCTCATGAAGCCTAGGCAGCAGCTTATCCAGAAGCACCATCTTGCCCGATGATTGGATGAGTGCTCTCATGTGCTGTGTCATCTCTAAGTTCATGGCCTGAATAGCAAGTTCTGCCATTATCTGCTCTTCTGCACCTGAGTATTACAGAATGTAGAAAGTGCATAAATAACCCTGACAATTTGTCAGATTTGGGCTAAGCAACATGTTTGGAGTACTTTTCAGTTTCCTTTCCATTAATAAGTAGAGAGGGCTACAACACTAAAATACTGTAGACCATTTGAGCACATGCATACAATACTTGACTACATCAGGGTACAATGAGAGAGCAGGAAAAATACCTGTCCGTGGGTAAGTACTACATAACAGGGGTGTAAGTAGCCCCTTAAAGCTGAAAACAGCTAACAAAAAGCAAAAATGTAAGAAGTCCCTATACATTTGTACATAGCAGGTGTACAAAAAAACTGAAATTCAGGGTCAACATCTGAACAAAAAATGCTGGTATCAGCTAAAAAGCTGAGTTTTCACATTTCTGACATAAAAAAATCTGTAAGTTCTCCTGGTGAGTACAACATAAAGTACAAAAATATTTATGCAAGAGGCAACAACTCTCCCGTGCTGCTTATTACCATTGATTAAGAAAGGGTGGTTGCAGCACTTGCGGAGCTCCATCATAGTGTTCATCAAATTGGGCAGGTTGCTGCTGGAGGTGGTACCCTTACTCAGAAAACTGAAATTCCGTTCAAGGATGGCCCGGTAATACTTCTTCTGGATATTGGTGAGTTCCACCTGTCAATGCCCAGGTAAAACAAATATGCCAATGAACAACTGACAGATTGAAGGAGTATCAACACATGTATTTAACAATGCCAACATAAATTGAATGTTTACCCCTCTCGAAAAATTCTTTAAGACTGACCTCAATGATAGTTTCCTCCTTCTCAGCAAGATCCTTCTCCACGTCTTCCTTCAATCGACGTAGCATCATTGGCTTCAAAAGCTTTCACCAAAAAGGGAGAAACCAGTCATTCTTTTGATGAGTTTCGAATGTTTTTACTGTCTGTTTCAATAGATGTGTTCCATGACATATAAGGAACATAAGGCAAAAAGGTACCAATTCAACCCTCCTATTATGTCAGCTATCCAACTCCTTTGAAAATCCATTCATTTGTGCAGGTGGGAATACAAAGAGCAAAATCTGGCAACTTAAACCTCGGGGGAATGGATAAAAAATTGAGTTATCTGAATTCGGAACAAAGTTCCAGAGTCATGGAGTCATAATACACATACGTGAACCGTGCATGTAATATGAAACTTAAAACACTCCTTTTGCTGTAACCATCAATAACAGACAAAACTCCTTCCACTTGATTTCACCCAGTATACAGACACATATGGGAAATTTGACTGGTTTTGACTGATAGGACAACTGTGTCATGAACATAGCATTGCATAGTAAGGTTTTACTCTGCGGTGGTAACATTTTTGTGGTTACTTTCCTTCTTTTTATTCATATTTAACAGTGCACAGTTCACAAATCATCATTTTACAGAGATTTTATGTTATTATACCAAAAAGTTCTTTGCTACTGACAATAAACAACCAACCTTTTCAAATTTATACCTACGTGTACGTAGGGCAAATATTGTGCTGTTTGGGCTATTAAGTTTACAGCACAAGACATGCAGTGCTTGCTGGGTTTTGTTTTCACTTGGGTTTTTCCTATATAAGGTCAAATGACCTTTCTTTTGCAGGTAGGCAATGTATATGATTGCTGCAGAGACAGCAATTGGACTCCCTATGTACAGGCTTTAATTGGGTCCACAGTAACAATTAGGCTAGCTTGAAAGCCAAGATTTGTTGTGGTTACAGGTCGGTTTATGCATCATTTACCCTGCAGTGTGCATACAAGTGGCTTCTCTGTGAAAAGACAAAGTACACAATGCACCAGTGACTTGTAATCCTAGCCTTGTGTTCCTTTATACACTTTTTGGAGCATTTTGACATGTTTGAAGACTTTTTGGGAGGTTGGGATCATACAAACTTCGAGATAAATGGATGTACTGATGTGGGAATTTTGAGTTACGAAGGTATTTTTGCACATAAATTCCCATTCTTTTTGGGGGGAGTGACGTACATTTTTGTGAGATAAAGGGAGTTTCGACTAAATTGACTTTGTTTAATCACTGTGGTCGACCTAGGTTAGTGTCAATTATACAAATGATATTCACTAAGATAAAACAAATGTTAATGACTGTCATTGTCCAAAAATAGATAATGCAAATCTGTGCATGCCAAGGTCTTATTGTTCATTGTCTCTGGCTGTCTTGATACCTGTTGCAGCTTTTCCACTTGTGACTCTGTCTTTAGGTCACCAAAGTCTCCAAGGAATTGGCTGATTGATCGGAACCTTCCTGGTTCAAGAAAATTCAGCAGGCTGAAGAGTTCGTCAATGTTGTTCTGCAGTGGAGTACCTGTAAGAAGAACCCTGTGTTCCTGCAAGACAGCACAGAGAGAAGTGAAATGATATAACCCTTAGAGAGTATGCAGACCAATGAATACAACTTTATAGATTTTTCTTTTCATTAACTTCTTCTAATACCAACCTTCACTGTGAGAAAATTCCCTACTTTGTTGCGAGAATTATCGCTAGTCTTTACAATCCAATTAACGTCACAGACAAGTTCAGAGTTCCTAAAAGGATCTACTACTAAAAAGGAGAGGAAAACATTCAGACTCTGTGAAGAATTATGCGCATATTCAATAAGGGAATAAATGTGCTTGGTGCACATTTAAGACTGGCCAAGCACATATTTATTCCCATTCATGATACCTTTTTATTCAGAGAGTCAAAAGAAGTCAACACATGACAGATTTCCAATGATTTTGTTCTAAAACATGGTGGTTTTATGGTGTATTCTTTTGAAAGTTGTCCAATAGAATCCCCCTAAATGAACTTGGCGTGTACATAATGCATCCCGTGCACACAGACTCCTGACCAATCAAACCCAATTAAACTGTCTCGAATCCACGCGCCAGCACGTGATTTACACAGCAGGCATTATCACTTCGCAGCTGGCATTATCAAATGTTAATACACGGTCAAGTGACGCATTTCACCCAATAGGAATAGAAAAATTGTCCCAGGTATTTACAAATGATGTTTTTAAAACAAAGACGATTGTGACACCAAGAACTCCCTATTGAAATGGCACATACTTTGAATAAGAACATACAATTCACAAGGAAACCATATACAAAATGTGCATATGTTGACACCATCATTTAGCCCTGTAAATGTAGTATCATTTGCTACGTACCATGTCAAGAAACTTGAGTCCCTCTAGCAGTTTACAGTTCCTGTTCTTAAGACGGTGTGCCTCATCAATGACAACTACCCGCCACTCAATCTCGCTCAGTTCTTGGCAATCAGCTAGGACTATCTCGTACGTGGTAATAAAAACTTGGAATTTATAGATGTTTGGAATACGCCGACCCTGAAGGACCAGAAGTTGTGGCAATAAAAATCATTATTGTATGATGAAGTTATTCAGTCCTGAATTTATAAAGACGTTTGGAGGGCTTCAAAGTAATTAGTAGGAAGTGACATGTTTTTCGTATTCTTGACCAATCTGAGCTTGTACAATAGTTGATTAACTTCACCTTGCTATCTTTGAAGTACATCTCATACTCAGCTATCATGTGTCTGCTCTGGGCACTACCATGGTACACAACTGCATTGATGTCTGTCCATGTCTCAAACTCCCGCTGCCAATTGGCGATAGTTGACAAGGGTGCAATAATGAGGAATGGGCCCTAGGAATAAAACAAATTCACCTGACCATGAAAAGGACAATGCAGAAGAATGGCTAACTTTCAAATCAACGCTTGCTGCCCAAATGGATTCTACATGTACATGGATATTATCTGTGGTAGGTCACTTTTTCACTGCAAATATCTAGCTACTCAAACACACACCAGTATGGAATTACTTTTGCTTCATACATCTTTTATGTTTGTATGTCGACCATTCCCTTTGGTCAAGGCAAAAAAGAACATTCAATTGAATTACGGTTGTACATGTGTATATATTTTTTCTCTTAATGTGTTTGGGCATACCAAAGTCAATCCTCATACAGCTAATTGCATCACATACATTTTTTATGCACCCGTCAACGGTTACAGTATTGAAACAAATTTTATTCTCCAAAGATCGTCCGTCTGGATGATTGTGGGGGAAAAAGGGTAAAATTTCTCTCTTTGTAAAATGACAGCATTCCAGGGGGGGATGATTTCACAGCTTGTCTGAAACCTTTATTTACTTACTTTGCCTGAGGTATTTAAGGGATGTACTTTTGGCATTGGGGAGATGTTAATTTTTAATAAGGGGTTTTGCCCTTACACGAACATATATCAGACCTGCCAACCTCTGTGATCACAAAACGATGTTCTAAAAACCTGAAAGTTGTATTTCTCATTAAAAAATCTTATTTTCCAAAAATTAAGCATATGCCTCTGTGATCAGCTTGAATAACTCTGGATTAAGTCAACACCTCTTCAGGCATAGAAATAATTTGGCGAGAAATCCATTATCGAGCTTTGTAGAGAGATTAAAAAATCTTATTTTTCAAAAAATAAGCATACATGTATGCCTCTGTGATCAGCTTGAACAACTCTGGATTAGGTCAACACCTCTTCAGGCATAGAAATAACGTGGCAAAAAATTCATTATCGAGCTTTGTAGAGAGAGTTGGCCCTTCTCCCTCCTGATTCGACCACATTTTCAAAATTTGAATTCTTTGTTACGAAGAATACACATCATATGTCTAGGCTTTTGAATTTTCCAGGCATGGATTGCGTCACCTCCCTTCTATGGACTATTCCATCTGTTTCCATTTCCGCTGATTTGTAACTAGAGGATCAGTCTTTTCAAAGATTGCATCCAAGTCAAAGCCTCTTTAGACAATTTATACACTTGTGTTGCACTGACATTTTGCTGGCTTCGTGTCCAAAACCTGTTTGAAATCTCCATGAAATCTTGTCCACAATAATGCAAATGGAGCATGTAAGAACAGCGCAATAATGCATGACTGTAAAACTTTGGCTCATGCCAGTTGTCACAAAGCCCTGTATCAAAGAAAAAAAGAATGAAGTAACCTCATTTCAAGTCGCAAATTCATGGTGAAATGCATGCTACTGTGATTCATAGTGGAGATTATTAGTCACTACTTCCACTGATGCAGGAACGGCTGATAGGAGTCCCACTGACACATATATGAATACTGACATTTCACAGGCAGCCAATCACAAGACAATGTTTGGGTTGTTCCAAGGATGCTATTTACACACGGGGCTGGTGCTTTCAGCCGCGCCGAAAATGTCTGCACATTTCATGTATACACGTATGAATGCACAGTCGATTCAATCGCATGCATTAAGGCGCATGCGTTTGTTCGGAGACCACAGCAAAAAATTTCATTTTACACTCTACACTCTCTGCCCTTTTTTTTTTAGCATATTGTACATTCGAAACTGTTGAACTACAATTTTTTGGCAGATGTGTCAATATGGCCAAAACCTGTATTTTATAGGAAGAAAACAAACATTCATATTTTCAATGAATTCGGGCAGGAAATACAGCAAGATCGTACCAGTTGGCAGGTCTGATATACATGTATACACATCGATCAATGCTGAGTTTACTGTTGTGTATATGCATACCTCGCAATATGAGAAAAACTCTGTTATTAAAAAATAAGAGATTTAAAGATAATCTGACAGTCCCATATTTGAGATTTTGCAAATCATGTACAAGCCTTTAAGCATACCACAACTGACCTGAATACCAAACTTCTGTACTTCTCGTATAAAGGCCAGTGCCTGGATGGTCTTGCCCAAGCCCATCTCATCAGCTAAGATGCAGTTTTGCCTATCAATTACAAAAAAATCACGATTTGACAAAACTGAAAACACTACAGTCAGTATGTAATCAAGCAATTGAACATGCAGATACAGAAGCAGCATTAAACATTTCACAATATTTAGCATGTTTACTCTGTATGCATATCACTCTCAGTATCACCTGCTCTACTCTGTCATGTGCTCCATACAAATGTCTGATGCAGGCATTATGTAAATTTTCTGCAGCCAATCAGAACTGCCATAAAGTAATTTTCTAATGGGATAGACGGATGGAGATGGAGGACATCAATAAGTCCAAATGCTCTCAGCTAACTTGGCTCATTGATGACATGTATGAACATCAATCACCTTCAACTTTCTAATTAAGTTAAAGTCACGTTGATCAAGCAGATTCAGCCAGATGTAAAAGTGTGCATGAATTAAGCCTATGCACGTTTCTATCCAAATAAAAAAAAAATGGAAATCTTGTGAGAATAGTGGAGGGTAAACAAATTTTGTCATGTTCACTGCATTAACGCATGCATGCATGCACATTACATGTATATACATGTACAATGTACATGTATATAATGTGTACATGTACATGTATATAATGTGTACATGTACATGTACCCATCCCAAGTTACATGTATGCATGATATTGAATATATACATGTACGGCATTACTAAGGAGTTCCATGTTTTTTGCCCTAAGTTAAAGAATGATACATGTAAGGACACAGCAAGCAGTTTGAGGCAGTTTTGGATTTGTTCCATGTCTAAAAACAAATTGAAAGTATTAGCCTACACATTGTTCATGAACACTTACAGCATACTCTGTCCTTTAAGCCTCCAACATCATACTACAAGGATCTGCAATGCCTAAACTTATCAATCTTTACGAGGAAATCTCTGTATATCGTCTCCCCTTCACCATGATGCCATATTCACAATCCATCTTCGTCTCCAACCATAAAAATCTACATGGATTTTTGGCACCTTTATCAACAGACAGGCCCTCATCTTGGTCAATTATTTGATATACCATGTCAAATTATCAAGAATCATGTGTTTCCTGTGAAACAACCCAAAAATCAACCGATTTTCTGTAGAAAGCCACACAGATCCACCACATGTACATGTACGTACACAACTCAAGAAAGCTTCCATATTTTGCTGCTCAAGTAACACCTGCACAATATGTGGCGTGTGTTGCTGGTTTGAATCACACTTATGTTCTGGCTTGCTGCACACATTCCTGTACATGAGTGGGAATACACAATATACCCCATTCTGCCATTACTTTTACCACCACCATCCCATGTACCCAATGAGCACACCATAGTATTCCAGAGGGAGTAACATAAATTTGTGTACTTCTTGATCGCCTGTACTAGACTTTACCAAGTCTCACATGAATCTCATTTTGCAAAAAATTCCACCGAAAGTGTTAAACCCCAAAAATCCGCAAAACCAACATCGGATTTTTGAAAAATCCGGAGGAATCTCCATTCTGTCTGACTCCAACCCATTGCCCAGGTACACGTACAAGTACTTCATGTGCCACTTTTTCAGCCGAAGGAAGGAATACGAACCACTTGCTGATTGATCAATATCTGGTACGTGCCGTCCAGCATAATTAATCCCTGAATCTGCACATATCTAACAGACACTCTTCTGCCAGTGAGTATCTTATAGACTAGATTCCTATCAACAAGCTACAGAAGAACGGATTCCAGTGACATCTTACATCAGCTTACTGTACAGACAGTGCTAAAACACTTACCCGTTGCACCAGCTGAACATGAGCCAATTTACTCCCTCCAGTTGATAATCCCTCAATGTGTTGTCACCTTTGTACACAGGTGATTCCTCAAGTTTGGTCCAGTCATCTGGGTCTGCCCTGTCGATCCTCTGCAATAAATCAGTTCAGGCCAGCTGACTGAAGAAAACTATACCATTTTTTCCTATGGATTCCCATTAGTGTATTAGCAGCTAAAATTCAAACTAAGCTTCGATGCATATTAACCACTTCCTGCCAGGGACTCTGGAATCAGAGACGGATGGTT
>NW_019091370.1:2622-26201 GCF_001949145.1 Acanthaster planci | reverse complement strand
AAGACCGTACTCCGAACAAAAGACCAGGCTGCTGGGAATTATCGACACCGCACAATCTGGGCTCTTTTTACAAGGTTGCAGGCCTGGCTGAAATACTCGGACGTCAATGAAGGTCACCCGTCAACTTAGAGTAGTGCCTAAAGATTACTTTGTGCGGCTATAAACGACCGTTAAAGTAATGATGAATTTTTGAAGGATTTTGATAGTCATGCCAGCCCAGCATCATCAACATTGAGAAATGCCCCGGCATGAAGTGGTTAAGTATGTCATTCTAGATCTACAACATATTGCATACTCTTCAGAATATACTCCCTGGGGTCTTCTTCTCACAACCATAACTCACTTTGGCTTGACACTTTTACACTGAAGAGAATCTCAACAGTTCTAAATTTTACTTAGCTTCATTTACCTGGAGTACAACAAGATTCGCATCTCCACTGGATATAACTGACATGAAGACTTTCATGAATTGTTATAACACACAAACCAGGCCAAACATCTGACTTCAAAGAATATTGTGCCCCTTTTTGTGATTAGATCTGATCTCCCAATGTCTTCATCCAACAAGATGTTTTTGACACGCTGAATCCCCCCCAAAAGAAAACTCAGAAGAAAACCGAAGTTACAATGAACACCCACCTCTCGTTCACTGGGGGGTGGTGGATTGAGCGTTGTCTTAAAGAACTGGACAACGTTATCATCCACATCTTCTTCCAGCTCCCATGTGCTCTCTTCATAGGGTAAACTGCGCCATTTCACCAGGTAGTGTGTGACCTTCTCCTTAGTGTCTGGGTCCTCAGTTACAGCCACATCTAGGATCCTGTCTACTTGGATGTAATCTGGGTTGAACATTTCATCGTCAGGCTGAAATTTAGAAGGAATCCTTCATGTCAACAAAAGCATCAAATCATGCTTGCCAGATGACCAAGTTTATTAACCACTTAGCACTGGGGTATTTATCAATGTTGATGATGCTGGGCCGGCATAATTATCATTTTTTCCGTTTTCAAAATTCTTAAAAAATTCATCATTTCATTTAACTGACGTTTATAGCTGCACGAAGTAATCTTTAGGCACTACTCTAAGTTGACAGGTGACCTTCACTGACGCCCGAGTATTTCAGCCAGGCCTGCAGCCTTGGAAAAAGAGCCCAGATTGTGCGGTGCTATGTGACTTTCTTTTGTTCACGAACCTGCCACAGTGTGCTGCTGACCTCTTTTCAATAGGGGCCAGATTAGTGTGCAGCGGTACAGTGTGACTTATCGCTGCGGTGGAGCGCTTGCTCTCAATGCCCCAAACCCTGGTATACAGTTTCAAAATAACGCTGGATTATCACCACTTTTGAGAGTGAAAAATGCCGGTAATGCCCAGCAGCCTGGTCTTTTGTTTGGAGTACGGTCTTTTGTTACTGGGCCCTGTTCCCTTTGTCCAAGTTTGGAGACCCCGGCCACGCATACAAAACATACGTCTCCGATTCCGGAGTCCCCGGCAGGAAGTGGTTAAGCAATGGAGTCTTAAATGGAAGAAAGTTACATGACAAAGCTAACCCTGAAGAGCCTGAACTAGCCAGAGTGTTAATCACTCCCTGCCGGGCAACCTGTTTTCAAGTACATAGGCTTTATATGCAGAGCTGGGGAACCCGGAACTGGGACAAAAGAGTTGGGCCTTATAACAAAAGACAGTGCTCAGCACAAAAGACTGAGCTGCTGGGCATTACCGACATTTTTCCCTCTCAATAGTAGAGATAATCCAGCATTGTTTTGAAACAGTATACCACGGTTTGAGGCATTTAGAGCGAGCGGATTACCAAAGGGGACAAAAGGCAGGCAGCAAGTGGTTAAGGGGAGCATGCATTTTTTTCACACTGAGGCAACATGTCTCTGTGCAATAAAGCAAATCAGTACTGATGACATGCATCCAAGAACTTCCAGCAATCAAGAACATTTTACAACTTACTTCGGTGAAGAAGCTTGGTTGAGCACGTTGTTTGGCACGGAAACGCTTGATTTTCTGATGGATGCGTTGATCACCTCTCTGTAGCTTGTCAAATGTGGCCCACTCACAGTGCAGGTAGGAACTGCGTGAGAAAGGTTACATGAGAAACCCCCAAAATTATGTGGACTATGCTTATCTACGAGGGCATGGGCTATGTGTACACATTAAAGCGCGCCAATTTTGTGCACACATATACCTTGCATTGTGACCTTATTTGGCTGAAAACTGGTCACATGCATTGCCCTTTGAGCCAGGAAAAGAGAAAGTTGGCTTGTCTCACAAAAACAGTTTCTTTTAAACTGACTTTATTTGAGACTTTGACTATTCAAAGAAAATGGAGATTTCAAACGCTAGCTTTGTATTACAAGATTTGAAGCTAATGAAGATTATACGAACCTTATTACCGCTTGGCGATTTTCTCGATTAATCATGATTAGTTTCTCCTACTCATTTCACTACTCATGGATTTGCAAGTAATCAATTAATCGCGCCAGGACGATTACATGTAGTAACTTTAGAAATATATGCGAGTAGTGATTGTTATGGAGTACCAATTAAGTTATCCACACTACCACATTGTACATGATCATGATCCAGGGCACACCTGCTTTATTTTGGCAATCCCCACTGACAGGCTTGTGGTTGACTGGGCCAGCGGCAGTTCAATTCAACGAACTTTAGCCTTTCCTACTATTAAACTTAGTCCAAAAATGGCCCTTAGTCACATGTAGTCATCCGATGTACTCGGATCGAACTGGAGCTCAAGCCACAACCGTTCCAGCATAACCTGTACCTGTATGTAATCGTGATAATTTTATAGCAGCTACAGAGAATACTGCCACTGGCTTTCCAGATTTCAGAATTAATGAAATAACATAAAAGCGGAAACAAAGAAAAACAAACATGCCCTGGCACTTGCTACTGCATAGTGTGCATTATACTTGTGCATAATTTCTTCAATGAAACTGATGAAAGCACCATATTCATGTGTTGACACCACGTCTTGGAATTTTTGCCACTACTCGTGATTAACTGAACAGTCCTCCAACAGGTGAAGGATTGAGGAGTGTTAAGGTTTAATAATTGTGATTTGTTCGTGTTTGATTAATTAATTAGCAAAATTCACTGATCGCCCAGCAGTAAACCTTATAGACTTCAAATTGGAGGAACTTACAAGTTTCTGTACTTGACATAAAACTCCTCTATCTCGCCAACTTGGGCCTCACCAGGCAGTTGGGGTTTCTTTGAAATGCGGGAGGACAGAATCTTTTCAACAAGGTTGGCTTCAGATTCATCAGGGTTTTCCTGAAAAAAAGAAAATGTTAACAGGGAGATAATTGATCAAGCTCATGCACAAAATTCTTATTATAAAAAGTGAGCAATGTGTACAGAACTTGCACATTTTCTCAATTTTATTCACTGGATTGTGAGGAATTCGCTTGTTCCTGCTGCTAGATCAGAACTATAATGGATAGACTGGAAACCATTCTATAGTGCTGGAGCCATTTTGGTACATGACTGAGGTTGTTAACCCCTTGACGATAGGAATTTTTTTCCCAAAGCCAACTCCAAGAATTCCAGCCTCGCTTGGTCAGGAAGGCCACCTGCCAAACTGCAAATTCTCAGTTTGTGGCCCTGCGTGCTCTGCACGCTTTGAATGACACAGTGAAAAGGCTCATTGTTGGGTGGCATGCGGCTCTATTAACGCTTCCACATTACCGTTGCCTCTTTTCAAAGTGGGGACTATTGTGAAGCTGGTGATTATGTTGCAAATTTGGTTTTTTCATTTCTGGGCTACACACAAAGGGCAATCACCATATATACAAGAGCCAGGGTCTGCCTTCTTTCACCGTGTGCACTCCAGTGTGGGCCGAGAATAATAGCTGAAAAGCGGGCCGAGGATCTCAATTTGTACGGCGGCTCTTACCGTCTCCCAGAACGAAGGGGTTAACTCAAGTTGGTTCATGTTGTTCTGAACAATCAAAACTAGCGAAATAAAACATAAAGGTTTCTGCGATTGAACTTGCAAACTTTTCTATCTGTATTTTTTTTTGTTTCTGAGTTTTTATTCGAAGCGAATCCCTTGCCTTTTTGGCAATAAAATGAACCAAGATTTCCCTATACTGGAAACAGTAAGAGTCGCCTGTGTTAAATGCACCAACTTGGTGGCTAGTCTACCTGCAAACAGTGCACACATGCAAAGCACATTTACATGTTCATGTCCCCACGAATGATTCAGACCGTGCCCCATGATCTTTGATTTTTCACAAGTATAATCTTCCTTCCTTAACTTTCAGATTAGCCTAATTGAAGTAAAGTGAACACACTTGAAGTGGGTATATTTTGAGCTAACACAAAAGGTTTTACCCAAACCACATAGTGCTCTCCTATTACCTGTCCTGAATAGGTTTCTTTCTTTGAAGCAAAGATTCAGAGTGTGGTAAATATGCACAGAAAACTGGGACACTAAGGGGTATGTTCAGTAAAACCGACCTTTGGTATTGCGGTTTCGTTATAGCGGCATTCCATTGTAGTAACTAAGTTTTGTTTTTCGGGATGAGATACGTATACTTTTCACTGCTGTCCTACATTATATTATCATGTGAAAGTAGTTAAGTGGACCGTTAAGTGCTACATATATTTCAACAATGGAATTACAGTCTGGAAACATAAAGAGAGTTCAAGTTAATCAAATGTTCATTTGAACTTCATTGGCATCTTTAACAGAAGCACCTGTTCACTCAATTACCGATAACGCAACCAGATAGAATGAAGAAAACCCCAAATTTACCACAAAGAATTTTGCAGATTCATTCTGTGCTGGTGCTACAGCAGGTGCCACCGTTACCACATCCACTTCCATGTTACTGTCTGAATCCTTCTTGTCACTGTCACTGCTGTCTTCATCCGTAATGTTGAATTCATAGGCAACGTCATACCGTTTACGTTTAGTGTTACGACTGGACCTTCTTTTCTGTGTGTTCAACCAGTGGTAAAATACATTGGTTACTAATTCTGAACACATATGAATTTTTCTTAAAAAGTTTGATGAATTTGCTGTAATCAGAATCTAGTGCAGTAAACAATGGAAAGACCAAGCCAATATAGGACAGGTAAAGCAGTGGATGATAGTGATTTATAAATCCATTACCTACCACTGCACACGAGTCCAACAATGCTACACGTACCCGTAGGCCTACTACCAGACTACAGTATAAGCATCTTCAAACATTACCTCATAGAGCACTGGAAATACGTAGTCATGGGAAATAGGAAAGAACACCACAGAGACAAATACTTATTAACCTTGCAATTCATTAATCCAACATTGGTGAACAAAAACGATTAGTCCCTGCAAAGTGAAGTCAACCCTGTAAAGAATTTGCAACTGCAAGAATAATACTTATAGTCAGTGTGCCAAGACCAACATGATGTTGGGAGATGGAAAAACATACAAAAACTTGTAAAAGACTGAGTAACAGGGCCACTGGAATTACAATAAAATTAATATTCACAAAAATTTCTGCCATTTACTTTGACTTTTTCTGAAAAGCATACAACAGTGGAACTTACTGAAGGCCCAAGAAACCACTTGCATTTTTACTGAACAAATCAAAAGGTATTTCAATGGGTCTGGCAAAACATGGGTTAAATCTAAATGAATCAAGAATCCATGAAAACTGAAAAGAAAATTTGGCAAATCAAAAAGGACAGATTTTCATGTATTTTGCAATGAATAAACACAAGCCTAGGCACTGTGCAGTAAAAAAACTGGCATTTTTTTATTGTTACACATGTGAAATTTGTGACATTTTGTAGGGTGTAAATATTGTGTTTGCACCATACCGCCAGCAAAGACATCAATGTGAGACTTGGGAAAAGTTTGAAACACCTTTGCCAGTCTTAGGCCCATCTGGAAGTCCAAACAGTACAGCATAAGAACCAAGTTAAGACTCTTCAAAAGTAACTCCTTACAGTGAGGCAGTGCCTATTTTTTGTGACAGGTCAGCAAAAAATGTATACTTTTTTGCCATGCTCAATGTACGCAGGGTGGGCGACATGTTACCTATAACTGTTCCAACAAAACCATTCATCAAATTGAGTTAAAATTCCATGTTTGTACGAATAAGAAGTGACTTTATATGCATGCAACGTTTTTTAAAAATTCATACACGGGACAGCCAAGTTCTTGGGGGTTGGGGAAGCCCCTGGTCCAAAATATGCCAGCTCCTTGTAGAGTAGGCATCTGGTTCTTACCTCTATATATGCGTCGTCATCTGGCAAGGCTTTTACCAGAAGTGCATCCTCAGCCTCAGAGCCTGAAGATGAGGAATCATTCATGTGCTTCCTCTTATTCTTAAGCCTCACCAGTGCAGCTGCAGGAATTTTCCTGAAATGGACCAAAAAAAAAAAAGAATCAACTGCAGTTTATGCTGTGGTGTTATTTTATGTTTATTTGCATGAAATTTGTGCCTCTGGAATCAAAATGTCGCATTCTACTGATATTACATGTTGCTGGTCATTATAAAACCTGGAATTTTTAATGGTTGACAACTCCTTTGATCAAAAGAAAAACATCTGCAGTAGCTTTGGTCTTTATGGGCAATGGAAATTCATATTTGGAATCTTTTTCTTCAACATAATAGCTTTTAAATGATACCTGCATAAATCCCTGTCATCAATTGATCGGTGTATCGCAGAGCACTTAATGAACCATCGTCCGAGTCAATGGTACTCATTCAATAAAACTTTATTTCATTTGACTGGTTCCCATCCCATTTCGGGTATTTCATTCCAAGTAAGAAGGAAGAAAATAACACAGGGACAGGAATCAGTCTAACAAAGCACAGTACAACCAGCTTCAGACATGCATCTGTTTTGCAAAATGGCAGACATTGGTAAGAGAGGACCGTTTGTTCTCATAAAGGAAATGACAAAGATTCGTGGAATTACTGCATAAAACAAATACCGACTGTTTCACATTCAAGCAATGGTAAGAACAATTTCATTCAGCGACAGAAAATGTATGATTCCATGAGCCAAGTAAAATCATTCTTACCACTGAACTCATAATGATTTGTTTTTTGTACAATTCTATAGTCTGGTTTCAGTTTTGTGGATCATACATGTATGTCAAACCTACATTGTAAAAAAGCGAAACCTCTTTCAAAGTACATGCATGTAATAGTGTTTCCCTTTAAAGTCTGTCATGTATGGCCAAATGTGGTTTTAGGGAGTGCCTCAAAAGTTGGGAACATTCACAGTCTCTTGGAACTTTCCTATTTGAAATACCCATCTTGTATTATATACAAGATGGGTATACATAAGATATACATACATTATATACAGTGTTCCTGTATGTTCTAGTTTTGCCTCACACAGGAACCCATCTTTGAACTAACACTCAAAAAACAAACAAATCCCAAAGGAACATCGGAGTGTTTCACTTTGGGAACACCAAGCACATTCTAGGCATTCTGAATTTCGAGATGCTCCCTTACTGCTAGGTTTTATCAAAGGATTTTTTAATATAATGCAACTTTTACATTATGCTTCAGTGAAGGATAACAAGCAGCAAGAGTGCAGGAAGTACACAAGAGCTCTTACGTACTTACACGCATGTTCTGAAAGTGACAATAGTAAAGAATATCAATTTTAGTAACTCTTTTAACCTTCCTATGCTGAAGTCACTCTTTGGGTCATTTGGTGAACACCACAAAGAAGCACAGCTGTGTTGTGTTGTGCACTGCCCCAACAGTCCCTCACAGGAATATCAGATTGCACTTTTGTGCTGCCCAAAAACCGTGCTTCACTGTTTCGTGTGCATAACTGTGCAGTAAACCAAATGCAGTGAAGAGGACTGCACAGAACACCCTGGGTCATTTTGTGCTGGCAACCTACTGTGCACACACTGAACCTGTGCATGTTTGAGCTCCGTATAGAAAATACATGCTCACCAGTGACTGTGGGCATTTGTGCACATTTGTGCTGTAAAACCAAAGGAGGGTTAAAGTAGCAAATGCAAGGCACTCCATTACATTCATACACAATGACTTACTTGGGTGGGACTTTCTTTGGTCGTGCTTTCTTCTTAACCACTTTGGGTTTTGGTGGCTGCTTTTCCTTTGGCTGCTTTGGTGGTTTCTTCACTTTGGGCTCCTTGGTCTTTACTTTTTTCTTCTCTTTAGCTTTTTTCTCCTTATCCAAGTTGACCTCTGGCAGTGAGACATCAGCCATTACCTTGGGGATGTTCTGCAGCCCTGACGCCTTCGCTCTTGCCACGGCTTCAGCCACAATACGGTTGGCTTTTTCCTGGAGTTTGTGCTTCTTGCCTTCTCGCTTGCTACTGCCTGAGGCACTTGGCTCTCCTTTGCTGGTTTCAGACTGCATGGATGGAGAGGAACCTTTCTGTGTAGTACTTTGCTGGCCTGGGACGGACACCAACACAGGCTGTATGGGTACACCTGAGGCATTGTGCTGAAGAAGTACAATGTGGTTTTAGTTAAATGAAAGCAATTGGGCAACCAAGAAAACGGCCTCATGAAAACATTAAAATGAGTAAGTTTTCACAGATAATTGAAGGCATTCAAAAGGTATAATAATCTTGGTTCGATATAGATGTTAACTGAACCAAAGGTTAGGATATTACAGCCTATCCATTCTCTAAAACTGGATTTGAAACAATGTAATCAAATCCCAGAAAAACTGTTCAGTTTTGCCTCTAAGAAACAAGTTTAAAAGGTCAGGCTGTCTAACCTTCATGGTATTTTTAAAAATGAATCACTTGCATCCAAAGTGTCTGTCCTGAAATGTTAGTACAAAGAGCATGATTAATTACCTTTGTTCTTACAGTCTGCACAGAATTTTGAAGTTGGCGTACACGAGCTTGGAGATCTTTCAGTTTCTGCACATTTTCTGCTGATCTGGGCTGTCCTTTGAGCTTACTGACTTCTTGAGCAATCTTCTGCACCTCTTCTAATGTACTACTTCCTGGATTCACCATGATTAAGATCTGTCCAGACTGTTGGCCTACTGCCTGTCCAGGTATTTGAATGGGTTTAATAGCTGATGTCTTGGTTGTGTGTTGAGTAACTGCCTTGGCTTTAGTTTGCTTGACAGTTTTTGAAGTTTGGCTGGCTGTAGGGCTACGTATTATGTTGGGAAGTTTTTTAGTGGAACTACTGTTGACCTGAACTGTGCTTGCTGTCTGGTTTGGCGAAGCAGAAACAGTAATGTTTGCAGCAGCTTTCTGAAGTGCTGCTGAAGCAGTGATACCTGTTTGAGTGGTTGCAGGGCTGGATCTATTAATTTTTATTTTTCCCACACTTGTAACAGTGAAAGAAGGCTGAGATGTTGCTGCTGTGGTTGTCTTAGAAATGCTTGCAGTCTGAGCAGAGGCAGATGTAGCAACATTTGACAAAGTAGGTTGGATTGCAGCTGTAGCACAGCCAGTCTGCTGAGTAGAGGAAATACTGGGTGTTTGAATGACAGTTTGATTTGGGACAACAGAACGGATGGCATTCATGCTTGGGGCTACAGTGACTGTAGGAGTAGAAGTCTGGGCAGAAACAACTGCATGAACAGTCTGTAATTTTGCAGGGACAGTGAGGGCTTTTGTGACAGTGTGACTGGCAATGGCTTGGATGGTCTCGGCAGTTGTGGGCTTAGTAATTAGTTTTGTAGTTTCTGAAGTTGACTTGGAGAGCACAGCTACGCCTGGATGGAAAATCTGCTGACCAGCAGGGATAGTAATTGTCTTGGTTATCATTCGTGTGGGAGCTATGGAGAGAGATAAATTAGGGGATGAGCAGGCGGTTGCAGAACTTGCTGCTGTAATACTTCCAACTGTGGATTGACTTTGCAAAGACTGTGTTGAGCCAATGATCCGGACTGACTGGGGACTGGTCGGAATTGTGACAGCTTTAGTGACGGTAGTTCCTGAGCTGACTACTGTACTAGGTAGAATTGTTAAGGCAAATCCACCACCTGGAAGTTGCTTGACTACATGCTGTTGTGGTTGCTGGACTTGTGTAGATGGTACAATTTTTATTTGTTGGGCACCAGTTACTCCTTGCAGTTGAGAGCTATTACTGACATTTGTAATAATGTACTGGGATTGAGATGCCATGGATGCTGCCTGTTGCTTGGGCGGGGCCTGCCGCACAACAGTGGTCACCTTGGCTGGTAGTGGTTGCTGTAGCTTGCTAACGTTTCTCTGCAAGGAGCTAATATCTTTCATCTGCAGGCGCAGAGTGACAGGCTGATTAGGCTGACTACCTTGAATGAGCTGTTGCTGATTGATGACTAATTGCCCACCTTGTAGTGTTGCAGTAAGAGGTTTAAGTTGCTGAACTCCTGTTGTTTGCTGACCTTGCCTGACAACTTGTACAGCTCCAGGTTGGTGCTGCTGAGAAATAGTAGTTTGCTGAGTGACCAAAGTCTGGCTTTGTTGTCCTGGCAGCTGTATCAGCTGACCACTAGCTGTAGCTGATTCCACTGAGGTCTGAGTCTGAGGTTTAGGCAATGCATAATCGTGATGTGTGAGTGGCGTTTTTACTGCATTCACAGCATAACCATGCTCCTGTATTGGCTTGACATCAGATGAGGTTGAAGATGAAGGCTGTATTGTCTGTACAAGTGATGTACTTTGTTGTGCCTGAAGTCTCTGTGGGCTTCCGCCGATCACCACAATTGTTTGTGGTTGCTGAGTTGCCGACTGGGTAAGTGGTGAAACACGAACAACATTCTGCTGCAACACCTGCTGTCCTTGTTGAGGTTGGATGCGTATTAACTGCTGTTGTTGCTGTTGAGCAAAGGGTGCTGTCTTGCTGCCTGGTGAATGCATCTGAGACATCATGGGATCGCCTACAGCAACAACTGGGGGTGAGGTCGTGATTTGGTTTTGATTGTTGGAGGTATTTTCTTTCAGTCCTTCAGGAGAATTCATTTTATTGGCGGTAGGAGATCTGGCAGGGTTCTAACATGTACCTCTGAGAAATGTTCTTTCACATTATGGTTAGTTTGGTATACCGTAACTTGTAACTGTGGCAAATCCCTCTGTGAAGAAAACTGTCAATGAAAGACAAATGCAATTCAAAAGCTTTGACATAAAAACAACTCTGACAGCAGTTAATGTGGAGATACTTCAAGGGCCCATGCAATGCAATTTTTAATGCGGTTCTTCTAAATGCTCCTTTGTGCCCCATTTCATGCTTTTTATGCCCATTTTTTATGCTAATGTACATGTGCATGTTTGCATATTATTGACAAGTGTATGATGTCCTCCAAGGTATAAACCTCAGTGCTGTAGCTATTTGTGTATGACAAATGATAGGTGCATTATCAGAATATGGTAGGATTTTTGGGAGGTAAATTTCATTGAAAGGTAAATTTCATCCTGAATTAGTCCCCAATTTTAGGACACTTCATAACCAAACTGCAACAGCAATATGAACAAAATGAAGAAAAAGAAATGTTTATTTTGTTGCATTTCCACAATTTTTGAAAAACGAATACATGCAGTACATTTCTTGCCCTGAAATTGTGCTCCATTTTAAAAAAATATATCAAATACACACGTATGTAAATACACATGTGCAGTTTTTCAAGGCTCTTGTGGGAATTCAGAGCAAGCAAGCACACGCAAGAAGAAGCGGTGACAGGTGGCAAAAGGTAAAAAATTGTTGAGAGGCAAATTAAAAGGAGCTGTCTCATAGACAATCCAAAATATGTGAAAATGAGCCCAAATTGCCTTGTTTGTTTATTGTGAACAGCATTCTCAACATCTACATGTAGTTGTAATGCGTGGCTGGGGCCACATGTAGACTATACTTCTAAATGTATATACATGAACATGTGTACATGTATTGTATTTAAAATTAATACTACCTGTACATCAAGCCCGTTTGATATTCATTTCATATCACGATATCATCAAAAATATTGCAATATCTGATATTATCGTGATGACGTCATTTTCCATTCATAAAATAAACACGACCATAACCACTATGTCCTGAGAGCCACGTTTAAAAAAAAACAACATGTACAGGCCTTTGTATTATCTGTACATTTAGAACTCTTATATGCTGGTGGAAAGCAAATTTCAACATGGAAATTGTGGACATTAAATTATCATCATATCATGGCACCGTATGGAAAAAGCCATTTCCCCACCCACATTTGCAGTAAAGTTTGCTCAATTAGGCAACCCCAAAAATGGAAAAAGCACATGCGTGTTACTAGAGGAGCTACTGGGTACAGTGGTATTGATGCCCTCACCTCATTTCTATAAGTCGTCATTTATTTCTCACATAAGTCGGCATGTTTCGCTCGGTCCCTTTTCTACAAGACCACAAAATCCTTTGGTTTCCTTTGCTGCGGTTGCCTAAAAGCATCAAGCGACAATCCCCACACTGCCCAACTGATGCATGCATGTGGTTGAGGACATCAATACCAGGGACCCCTCTTTGGCTATGCATGTGCGCTTTGACCATTTTGGGGGTCGCCTTATTGAACGAACTTAACATGTACATGTAGGCCATTTTCCAATACTTGAGTTCGTCTCCGTTAAGGCTTCAACTGTATTTTACTACCTGACTTTGAAGTTGTAAGCGCAATAGCAAGTTTGATAGAGGCGCAAAACATCAAGTAAGATGCAAAAGAGCGAGACATTACAGTTCTTCAATTTAATTGAAACTGAAACGCTTTAGGCCTACAATCGAGAATTGGTTTTGGAGACGAAGCCTGAGATGGAGATGAAGTTGAGTATTGGAAAACGGCTGTGTGCGTGTGCGGCATGTGGGCGCAGTATCGATTTGCACGATAAGTGTTTTTACGAACGATATGATATCCGATATCAACAACATATTGAAATATTGTAAAATATCGTCATATCAAACAGGCTTACTTCCATTAATTCATGTCACTCAAAATGGCCCCTACCCCGAGTCAAAATCCTCCAAATTCACCACTAAAACTGTCCTTAAAATGTCTAATGCACCCGTCTATGGATTGAGTGAGAATCGGAGATTCCACTAATGATAATATGGTTTACTCAAATATGGGAAAAAAGAGAAAATTTCCCCTTCTACTCGGAAACGCTCTTGTTGATGAGCTTGAAGACACCATCGTTCCTCAAATAGTGATTTGAACTGTATGTTGATGTCCTGTTGAAGTCACGGTGACAGCATGCTTTCTGTGAATGGTCTGCTAGGCCAACGTACATGTACATGCACCATGACGTCGTTGACAGGACATCAACATTGGGCCTAGGCCTAGTTCAAATCACTATTTGAGGGAAAATTGAGCTCGTTGACACGACAGTTTTCGATTCCAAAAAGTGAATAACCCATATTATCATTATTAGAATCTTCGATTCTCAGTTAATCCATGGAAGGGCGCATTAGACATTTTAAGGACAGTTTTAGAGGTGAATAAACCTTTCCGGCGTTCATAATCCATTACAGGTTTGGATGACAAACATGCAATGGCAATGCATTTTATGCACATCCTTATGGGGTCAAGTGTACCTGCAAAATGTCAGTCTGTTTCCATTTTTATTTCATACGCCAATTCAAGCCATCCCCTTATGACACAGTGTTGCATTATTGATTTGGGACAAGGATATTTAAAAACTTTGAAGTTTAAAGCTTGGCAGAAAAAGAAAATTTAGAGAATCCCTTCCAACAACACCACTTTTTGTCATGGACCATGCTTTGACTAAGATTGTGAATATTAACACTTTTGTATTGTCCAATCAAAATCAAGACTTTCAGCTCATTTATCCTGCATTGACCGGTCACGTTCATTTTCAGCATGTAGAGTGAATGGTGCCCTTAAAAAAAAATTAAGGGTGATTTCTTCTTATAAACATTTCAAAACTTATTTGAATGTTTCTTGTATAACACGAATAATCTGAAACACACATGCATCTGTGAGCTGATGTGCAGGTAGGCCTAGGCCTAAGGGCCTATAAAAAAATTTCCGTAGCAAACTGTAAATTGATTTCTGAGTGGTTCACTTCCCCCTTACTCCCCTTAGGCATGCTGGTTGCGCATAAAATGCATTGCTTGTTTGTCAATGTACATGATACATTGCGAACGTCAAAAAGGTTTATTCCGAGGATTTTGACTTGGGGTACAACTACCAGTCAGTTTGAGTGAAATGAATTAACACTACAAAAACAGCACATGATGGAACATGTGGAATGTGGAGCCTATAATATCGTCCGACCAGGTCCAAATGTTACTTTTAGAAAAGACGATTTTGTAGGGTCCAAGTTACTCGGACTAGGCTAAACCATACAGCAAGGAACAGATGGTCTAACGTTACCCATTACTTCCATAGCAATTAGCATTTCCATAATTGCCAATATGATCTGACACTGGTAGGCAGTAGTACTAAGCCTACATCATGTACATGTACATTGTAATTTGTAGGCCTAAGCCTACATCATGATTACGGCACGGGAATGAGTGATAGGCCTACCTAATTTTCTGTCATTTGAAGGCAATATTTGTATTTCATAAGATTAAAGATGAAGTTTCTGAACTAATAGAGTAACACACTCACCCACTTTAATCCTCACAGCGCACAACAAAATAAAATTTTGCGCACCCAGAAATCTGGAAACCTGAACACTATAATGCTTGTCATCAATGCACGATGTGAAATCCCGGCATTCTCGATGAAGCCTGTTTTCTGTGCATAAGACATCGGCTGATTGGTCAATTGGAATAATCGTTCCAGATGTTCAAAGTGTATTTTGATTTATTTCTGTGAGTTTAAAAAGATAATGCGACAAGTACATTCATTACAACAATATTTTTGAATTTTTCTTTTTTTTTTAATTATTGATATTTCATAGTTACGTATTCAATTTGAAAGGAACAATGACATGTACATACAGAGTCCAATCAAAATGCGTGTACAGGGTTGGATTCGGAAAGACGGCGGACCACGTTCTGGGAAATAAGCTAGCCAATAGAAAGCCGCAAAATTCCAGCTGACAAGTTCCCGTATGTTCTAACAAGAACCTTTGTGTGCTCAGGCGCGGCTAGTGTACGCAGATGAACGGCCCTCCTGCAGGCCTGCCCTGCGGAGAGATCTTATTTTCACCTATTGCTTGATTGAAGAACAGCAAAATTCATCTTTTTGAGATGGTTGGCGGGAAGAAATTAATTGGAAGTCGCATTCTAGGGCATATTATTCCTCCTAATACTATCTTCAAATCCATGGCAGGCTGCAGCTCATGCAGTTCCAAGGAGTTTCTCTTTTTTTTATCTTGATCTCGCCATCATTCACACACTCCCCCGTCCTTGACCCATCTGAAGCAAGGGCGGATCCGGAAAACAATTTTTTTTGGGGGGGGGGTGTAATCTTTGTGGTCTTTCCGAGGGATGAGGATGTGTGCATTTTACATGTTTCAGGGATATTAAAGAGGTCTGGATCAGGAGCGTGCTTTGGGATTGAATTATTCTATTTAGGTCCAGTAGGACCCCTTCCACTGCCCGGGGGGGATTCAAATATCCGAATAAATGGAAACCAAACGGTTCAAACAACCACAAGCATATTTAATGCAAGGTGGATGTGTACAGGAGCACATTTCAGTTACCATGCATTTATTCCGAGCAGGCTTATATAGTAACCAGTGGCGTAAATTTGTGCCGGAAATTGGGGGGGCGGAATAGGTGTGTGTGTGTGGGGGGGGGGGTGATTCAATATCCCACCCACCCCTTTCTGAGGGATGTTTGTGTGGGGTATATACCCCCTCCCCCGAGATATACGCCCCTGTATATATAGCAACCCACTTTGTTCAGTAGCAGCTCCCACTTCTGTCCTTTTGTGTATACTCTCAGGCTGGCCTAAGCCCCTGGCTCTCACTACATGCTTATGTGTGGTTTAATTAGCCACCCCACATGCAATTTGTTTAGCAGACCGTGCAGACAAAGGCCACACATAAGTCCAGCTACCTGTTCATGAGTCAGTGCACTTAATACCCAACAAGTGTCAGCTTCACGGTTGATTTTTGGATTTCTTTTAGAGATATTTGTCAATAGTGCTGCGTACGCGTGTCTTTTCGTTTGAAGTTATTTTTTTTCTATCGAACCATTTTTAAAAAACAATATGAACAAGTCTCATCCTTTCCATTTGAGTTCCAACCAAAGTTATTTCTCTTCCGTGACTGAGAGTGAACTAAAATTATCATTGATACCACTGTTTGAGAAGTACATTTGAATTTGGTCTCAGTTTCCTTTTTTCTTATTTTCCCGGCTCTAAAGAAGCGTCATAAATCACTTTGAACCAGGATTATCTCCACAGGGCCGTTGTTTCCCATTACAGATGCATGTACATGTAACTCACAAAGTAAGGCGAGCATTTTTCTAATAAGTTGGTGCTTGGATTTTTAAGACAAATTGTAGAGGACAGAAAAAACGGAAAAAGGTATTTACTATAATCTCAAGAAAAACAAATAAAGGTCTTAAAGTGGGAGGGAAGAAGACGATACAAGAGAAGCAGCCGAGGACCGGAGACATCACCGGCGGTCAGACAGCTGAGAAAGAAATCTTTTACACTTGTACCGATTCACTGTTCAAGTGGTCGGTGGATCCGAGACTTCTCAAAAATTAATTTTGTTTTCAGTTCTGAATCCGGAAGGTCAGCGGGTCCGAACATCCGAGTCAACTTAAAAAACTCTCGCCTTCAATACTGCTGGTGTATCATGAACAACAGCCCCATAGAATGCAGTGTTTTTCAGATAGTAATTTTACATAACCATGCGTGTGGCCACAAGCCTGAGGCCAGGAAGATCATTCTCAACATTTAGATGGTCCTCAGCTGATCTGTGTTGAAGACTGCTGATCCGCACTGCCCCTAGGAAATGATATTTTGCTACTGACAATGTAGGCCTAGGTCAAAGTATATTTATTCCCACCATGTCTGATCTTGAGCACGTCACTTGTCAGCATAGAAATGTCAACTACATCTCTGAAATAATTTTTTTTTATGCATGTACTGCATGTCCCTCAAAATATAACCCAAAAGTTGTATTCATTTTCTCCCTCAGTATTATTCCAAAATAATGTTGACAGTTTTTCTATTTACGCTGAACATTTTCCGAGATATTTTCACGGAACTATTCAGCTCAGTATTCTCATTCTGTAGGCCATTTTAATGGTCATATGTGTTAAACACATCTGCGTGATTGCTACGTGTCTTATAAAAGTAACTGTCTTATATAATCATCTCCGCAATGCATCATCAGATTTAAACGAAATCTTCAGTTTTTAACAGATAACAGTTCAAGTTTCAACTTGGTACTAAAACAAGTTTCTTAGTAGTTATTTGGGAGAAACTTATGTCACCTGTGGGTTGTGTTTCTTGGCAGAAAAGTTATATTACAGTAGTAGTAATATCATACTTGAGGGCCTCAGCTTTAAGAGTCAAAGCCTGGGCCTTGAGGGTCACAGTAGCTATGGCCTTGCGGATCAAAGCCTTTGATCCAACAATGCCACTCACCAGACTTCAGTCATCGAATAAAGCACAAAAACTGTCCTTAGAAAAAGAACACTTCCCGAAATTGATGCGACAGACATTACCAATTAAAATAAAAGGTTACAACTCCAGTTTCTTCAACATTAAAAAGGACAATTTATAAATCACCAAGTGCACACATTTACCTCATTTTCCCCCATCCTCTTTAATTTGTAAATAAAATCGATAAATCAACTAAATTAATTCGTCCACTTTAGCTAAAACTGTTCTGACAAAATCACATTAAAAGACTTAGTCATAACTATTATTGTAACATCATTATTGTAGTTTTACATTAATAATTTTTGCTTGTGGAAACATGTAAATAATGATAAAGTACAATATTTTAAAACAAACAAGTAAAAAATATTGAAACCAAAAAATGTCATTTTTGAAATTCCCGACTGTTCGTGAAAATGATAAAATCAACATGGATATAGCCAGCCTGAGGAAGGGGTACCACATCTGCTAGTTGGTTTGAGCTATGTCTAAGCTCATTCGCAAGAATTGGCAGCCGGCAACCTCTCCCTTTTCAAGTTCTTAGCTTATGTGAGACAGTTCCTCTTAAACTTCTACAATTTAAAAAATCGGAAGGGTTTGGTGATGTTACCGGAACAGATAACAAGCGAAATATTAATACAACAATTCAACAAATGTAACATGCCAGTCTACTGTTTCCTGCTTGCAGCACTAATAGTAGTGTAATTGAATAGGCATGTAAATTTGCGTGTACATGAAATAACATTGGTTGCACAGGTGGAAAGGCTTGCGGTAGCACCATGTGAAGGAACATATCTCTCTTATGAGTATGTTTGGTTCTGAAAAGAACCGGGATTATACTCAACGTTTCAGGACTGCGCGCTCAGTCCGTCGTCAGGAGAACCACACATACTCATTCCTTCGAATGGTGCTACTGCAAGCCTTATCACCTGTTGCTGTCCTTCACCATGAATAGCCTGAAATTCCATTAGTTGCACAGGTTGCCGTGGCCTGTAACTATTCTGTACCACCCATGTACATGTACATGTTTGTATCATTACGAAGATAACTGGGTTGAGTAGTCCATGTAATTTGGGTAGTGTGCAAGTCACATTTGGATGTGGAAGAGGTTGATGTGCATCATGCACAATGTCATATCTTTCCTTTGGGAATGGAACTCTTTGGAACTCGTGAAAAGCACAATGTATGTTGTGTAAACTGCTATACTTATGTTAGGATTTCTCTATGTGGGTTGGGTGGGTTAGTAGAGAAGATTTGTCATCTAATTTAACTCAACAAATGTTCCCTTAATGGAAGAAATGATGAATACTGTTTACTATATGTATTCATTTTTGAACGAAGTTGTAACTTAAATGAAAAATGTGGCTGACTTTGTAAAAAATTGTTCTTCCTCCTCTTGTGGTGAGGATGAGATGGCATCTTCCAACGTTGGCGTATCTGCTGTAGCTTCACCCTTGAAGAAACTTGAAGCTTTGTCCGTCTCTTCAGCAGTCAGCTTCCCACCTTTAGTCATCGTGTAGCAGAAAAACGGGAAAGAGTCACCAAGCCCCTCCTCTGTTAGAGACCATTTATATTTACTCTGCGCATACAAAGGCAGTCTGAAGTGTGGTTGTGCAAAGGTGATGGAGATGGAATGCCCACCAATACAAAGTACTCTTGATACCTAAAAACAAACATTAAGGAACAGAAAAACGGTTACAGTAACGATATGGATGAATGGAACTAAACAAAATGTATGAACAAAACTTCAAATGACTCTGAAATACATGTACTGCAGTTAATCCAGAAACTTGTAGATCTATGATTTCTTCCAAGTTAAACGCACAAACTTTCTGAGAAACATATTGACAAAGATTGTAAAAAATCATTACAGAACAGAATGGTGCCATGTGTACTCTCAACCTCCTACACTTGTTGCTGTAACAAAATGTGCTTTCAAACCAATACACACCTCGTAAGAATTTTTTCAATGCACATCCTTGTGCCATCTGATATGGACTTTTTTCTACAGCCATTGGTGCATCAAGTGTCCCTTTCTCCAATACAACATTGAAGCTTTCATCAGCAAACCTCAGTTCCCTGGCATCCATTTCTGAATTCTAGCCAAATCTTATCAGGCATTTGCATTTGATGTCTGGCTGACATGTTCTGAATGTAGACACTAGAAAAATCAATGTTTAATTGTAATGTGATGGCAGCCATCTTTGTACATATCAGCACTCAGGGGGCTGTTACCACATCCTGTAGAAGAGCAAATGTAAAATCCATTGAAAAATGTCAAACAAGTAAATGGGTTGGACATTGATTGACACCCTGAGCACAACCCTATGAAACTGGTATGAAAATTCTTTTGTTTTTCTAAGTAAATTCGCCAATTTGCTCTCTGCTAAATTATATAAAGCTTTTTGACGGCTAGTGAACCAGAGCCACAAAGAAAATTAGTGATGTCGGTATAAATATGGAATTCTTACTACTGAGAAGAATTTGGAAGACTGTTTATAAAACAAAAATAACAAATGAAAAAAGGAGGCAAAGTTGGAGATTTCATGGTCACATAGAATTGATTGAGCAACAGCATAATCAGGAATTAAAAAATGCCCATTCAGTGCGGCTCTGCATGCACAGCATGAGCTCATGAGTTCGCGCACAGATTCAGACTGTACAAATTTCTGGTAATGAATGCAATGTGATCATGTGATTGTACTGACTTACTCAGAGACTGGTCCAGTAATCGCACCAACATCTACATAGTGCACGTGGCCTTTATGTATCATATAGACCCACGCTTCTTTTTCAACTAGGACCTATGCCCTAAGTATGCCTACACATGGATGAGTGGAGGGTCCGTGGCGTACATAATGTACCTACCAAGCATGAGCACCTGATCTGTTTTTTTTTAACAGAATGCGTGAGGACACACGGGAACGACTCGAAGTCGTAGCCCATGAACCACTGCATTCACGTGAATCTTCCTTCTCGTAACGACAATCCCAGTACTCCTTTCTGCAATAGTCTGAATCGTTGTTGGGTAAATCCACAGAAGACATGATTGTGCTCACAGCAGCTTTGCCAACTCGACTCTCCAACTCACAATTAGACTGGCAATGGGGACAACTTTACTCGGGATTCGAAGACTGTTGAGGCCTACATATTGTAAAACCTCCTTGCAGAATACTTCATATAAATGCATCATAAATGTGGTTGCTGTTGTTCGAGGGAACAAGTCCCAAGAAACATAGTCAACAACCACAAAGTGTTGTCTAACTGTCATGTGTCAACAACTCAGTTCTGGGGTTTCTGGCTTATGCCGTCACGAACCACTTGAGGGTCCAGTCCACTAATTCAAGCCCCATTGAAAACTATGGTGTACTATTTACGACAAACATTTCTCTCCCTCTTTAGCTTCCCTCCAGGCGACGCAACTACACGACGCGACGGCACGACGGCTCCCTTGCGTCGTGCCGTCGGGTCGCACCGTCGTCTTCTTGCCATTACTTTTGTACACACACGACGCGTCGCGTCGTGCCGTCGCCCGTCGCGTCGTGCTGTCTTAGGTCTTACCATGTTGCATTTATTGCCGCCTAAACGTCGCCCCTTCCGTCGTCAGTCGTGTGGTACCGTCGTGCGTCGCGTCGTACGTCGTGTCGTGCATTGTGTCGCCTTTTACGTTGCCTAAAGCGCGACGCGACGCACGATCGTGTGCTGTCGCCCTTTGCTTCACGGTGTTTATAGAGGGCGCCTTTTCTGTTTTCTTTAATTTCCGCCCCCGTACTTGCAAAGTTATGGTGGACTATTTACGACAAACATTTCTCTCTCTCTTTAGCTTCCCTCCAGGCGACGCAACTACACGACGCGACGGCACGACAACTCCCTTGCGTCGTGCCGTCGGGTCGCACCGTCGTCTTCTTGCCATTACTTTTGTACACACACGACGCGTCGCGTCGTGCGTCGCGTCGTGCCGTCGCCCGTCGCGTCGTGCTGTCTTAGGTCCTTTCCTTGTTGCAATTTTTTTCTGCCTAAACGTTGCCCTTCCGTCGCCCGTCGCGTCGTACCGTCGTGCGTCGCGTCGTACGTCGTGTCGTGCATCGCGTCGCCTTTTACGTCGCCTGAAGCGCGACGCGACGCACGACACGACGCACAACGCGACGCGTCGTGTGCTGTCGCCCTTTGCTTCACGGTGTTTATAGAGGGCGCTTTAACTATTTCCTTTCATCTCTCTCCCCCGTGCTTGCAAAGTACATGTACATGCTATTTACTCTTTGGTGTTGATTTGTTCTTGTTTTTATCTCATCCATTCCTCGATTAGGATTAATTTCTGTCATGTTTTATTAAGAAAAAGAAAAAAGAGCAAAAAGAAAATCGGCATATGTAGGAACTGCTCGCTCATAATAAGTGGAAGCCCAGAATTCGTCACTCTTTAAACCAAGCCAATGATTTCTTTTGAATACCGTCGATGCACTTCCCATTTGTGGTAGATTTGTAATCTTACAGATACCGGTATTTCTCAGTGGTCCATCCCGGTAATTTCTAAGTAGTACTCCCAATTCCCCAGACAATTAGTCTACAATTGTATGACTGCAAGTTTGACCACTAGTTTAGGAAGTTACCACCGAGCCTGCTCTATAAAACCCTCAGAATATTCCGCCGTAGTCTTCCTTCAGGCCAGTCGTCCTCGTTACCTTCATCAGCACCACAGTTTCAATGATATTAGTCCATGTTTCTGAATAAAACATTATGCAGACGCTATTATCATTGCGGCCGTGTCTTTTTTTCAACTCTGTTTGGCAACACACGTGTATAATTTCTCCTCTGATCCGCATCTTACATTAGAAAGCACGTTATAATGATTGATGTATTGTATCTTAGAATAGATTTAGAAATATTGTAGCGGACATAATATGAGAATCATGACACCTGCTTACATTATTTCTTTGTTTACTAGTTTACGCCTTTTATTATCAGCTAACCAGTGAGAATTAATTCGTTTCCGGCCAATATAGTGAAAAGATTTTGCACGGTTTACGAAAATACAAATACCCTCACGTTAGAGAAAGCATCTTTTTAATAATGAGAAAAAAACAGGGATTCTATTTAACAGATAAATTATGAATTAGCAGTGAAAATAAATAAAGGGCCTGGCTTGAAGACGATCTATTGCTGAAGTTGGAGACGGCTTGGCTTGTCTTGACTTTGCAAGTAGCTGTAGAATTTGTAGTAGAAAGGCTTGCAATAAAAAAAGCTTGAATGGATGGCGAAGATGTGTTGGGCTATATCATGTTTAGGGTTCAAGTGCACAGTCTTTCCTTCCCCTCGACTAAATCAGGTTTCGGAACAGAATTCATGGGGCTCTGGTCCAGGCCACCCCCTGTCCAGCAACGTATTCATGTGTGGTTCAATAGGCTTACACTGGTAATGTTTTTGCCTAGAGCAGGACAGGGACGAATTTGAATTATGGCAGGTTCGATGGAAGGAGAAATCACAGAGAGACAACAGAACAGTCTCTGTTCAGTCCAGTAGCCAAGTGAAGTGTGGAAGGTCACTAGCTAGGGAAGTTATCAGCTCCTTCTCAAGGACTCTTGTGGCTGTTTGCAAGTTCTGCTACCAACTGCCCACACGCGCTGCCAAGCAACCTGCACAAATTGTATGACCTAATTCTGGGGGAGCTAGGATTTCAAAAAGTAGGGGAACAAAATTAATTCTATAGCATAATTATTAGGAAGATCAAAATTAGAGATGGAAAGTTAAAACAACGTTGTGGCTCATGTTATTTATTTCCTGGAGACAAGGCTGATAGTTGGTCATGACGCTCTTTCTAATTACATTTGATTAAAAAAAACAAACCAACCTTTTCTTCCACAACTCACTCTTAATGAAAACACAAAGTTAGAAAGCATGCATGAAAAAGAACAACAGAAACAAGACCTGCTACCTATGCGCTCTTTGTACGCTACCGCCATAGGCATGCAGAGCCTCGATCTGGCAGCTTTTTCCATTTATGTTGCGAAGTAAGTTTGGGCATGATGCTGCGTTAATGCTTTTGCCATCTATAC
>NW_019091369.1:4426587-4447646 GCF_001949145.1 Acanthaster planci | reverse complement strand
ACAAAAAGACGAGCATGAAAACAAGTAAATGTCGTCTGGCGACGAGATTTCAATAGTCGCCTTAATACAGCTAAAACAAACGCAAAAAGCATCCGTGTTGGCAGCGCAGTCACTTGTTGACCACGATGATGTACGCATTGACCATAGACCTGAAGGAGACAATACAATGGACTGCCAACTCCAGCGGGCGCACGTCGATCTTGCGTCAACCGGAAGTGCCAAAGTTACCGGCACAGACAACTTCCGTTTTACTGTCGTTCGTATACATGATCGTGCTGCGCCGATAAGGTGTTGATATTTCCTCCTCAAAATGGCATAAAGTTTCAGGTAATGATTGTGCAGTTGCTGACAGCAGCACCCAAAGAACACCATGTAGGCCTAGTTAGGAATCGTCAGATCTGAAGATAACATTGTTTTGTAGTAGGCATGATAGGTGAGTTCATAAAATGTGACTATCGGTACATTAGGGTTTTAATACCAAAGTCTTTTTCTTCTTCAGCTTGGTTGAAATATCGTCAGCTTATCACAAACATGTAGAAGTAGTGCCAAAGAGTGGGGTGATAATATTAACATTATAAAAAAAAATAAATAAATAAAATTAATAAGAAAAAGTGAGTTGGTTTGCTTGTGGTTTGGTCCAGTATTCTTTTTCACTTCACAGTAATTCTCCTTATATTTCATTTTGTGGTATGTGCAGGTGCCAACTTAGCCTACCCACTGAATTTCTGCCCGCACCATAAGTTTAATCATTCTGGTTCTGGTAAGTGCATTGAGTTGCTTGTTTTTGAGTTGGTCGTTGACTTGAGTTTTCCTGTGTTAAATATTTGAAATTTAATTTCTTAAATTGCAATTTTAACAAGTTTCATTTTTTTGCATTTTCTTGCGTCTGGCTCCATGTTTGGATGTTTAATCCACATTGCACTGCAATGCATCCTTTTCTGTTGATGTTCACATGTATTAAAAGCCCTCCTGTTAACCGATCTGTAAATGTTTGTTGAGTAGTAACCAGAATTTTATGCATGCTATAACCATTCAAAAGTAAAAAGTCAGATTTTAACTCTTGTTCAAAAGTAATTCTTGGCCAAATGCCAGATCTTAGGTTCATGTCATCAAATTGGGCCAATGNATTGGGATCGCGGTTCAACAGTTATAGCCGATTTGTCTTCCGCATAGGTTGTGTACAAACTTTATACTTGAAAAAAATGGCGCTAAGGCCCCATGCATTAATACACATACCCTATGGCTCCACTCTATACCCAGCCTAAAGGGAACACCCCACAGTATATAAAGTGGCACCATTCGAAAGAGTATCTCAACGCGAACAACTTTCAGAGTCAATCCTCGTATCTCGTACAACACCCAAGTTATGACGTCACTTCCGGTCATTTTTTTTTTAAATAAGGAAAAACATAAGATTTTTTGGGTCTAAAATGATAGCCCGTGGCCTGTTTCGGATGCAAAATATATCCAAACCTGGATTGCGAGTCATTTTCAGTGATTTTTCAAGGGGTCACCAAAAAAGTGTCCTCGGAGAAAACGCTGTAACTACAACGCAAGGTAGATAAAGAGTTGTGCTATTTTTCCTAGAAGTTTCAAGGTCAAAGATTACAGGAGTCAAAAGTTATTTAGGGTCAACGAACGGGGACACCCCTTCTAACCCTAACCCTAATTGATAAACGTCAACGGACCCGACGGGGTCGGTTGCTCTTCTGACTGTGCCTTCTTCCTGCCCGCCTGGGTAGTAGAAATACCTAACCAAAACTTCTAGAGGAAGTTCTTTTTGGGTTTCCCTTAGAGGTGCTGCGGGTACTTGTTGCACGCGGTCCATTTCGACGGGGTTGACGGGGTTGGTTCTTTGTCAATCAAACGCGTTTTTTCCTCGTTTAGCGATTTTATTACTTGAAGCAAACGTTTTACCCATTCCACGTTTCGTTCGCCTACGTCTAACATTTCCTGCGCGTATTGAGGACCAAATAAACGCTCAGCTAAAGTGCGATTAAACCGTTCTACTATTCCCTGCTACGTATGTACGCCGGGTTCACACATTTGAATTTCGACTCAGTGTTTGTTAATCAGCTTTTTAAATTCACCTTTTTTAAATTCAGATCCGGCGTCTAACATAATAAACTTTGGCCAAGTTAAGGGCGACCTTTTGTAAATTTGTTTAAGGGCTTCTGACGTCCGTTTGGCCGTTTTACTCGTCAACGGTTCTGCTTCCTTGTACCTCGAACCGACATCGACAATGGTCAAAGCGTATTTAAAAGTTTTACGATTTACCCGGTCCCAGGGCAAGTACAAAACGTCCAATTGATGCGCTTCGTTCGGTTTGACAAACTCGGATTGCAACGTCGAACACCTCGGCACGTAGTCGGGCGCGGGTAAATAAATTTGCCAAATTGCCTGTTTCTTTAACCAGAGTCTTACAGTCGACTTGTTTGCACCCGTTTTTTGGTGCAAGTGGTCTACTGCGGTTTCAACTCGCCAATATCCTTGTGGACTGTAAAACAATTTAGAATTTTTTTTACATTTAAACTGAAGTTTGTTAAAGTTAAGCAAACCGACACGTTAAACAACCTACTAAAATAGTTCCTCCAAAAATCCATGTACGTTGAACGTACATGTACAGGTGCAATCAAGGTTCTAATCAGTGATTCATCAGATTTTATTGTTATCTTAATCCCATTTTATCTAATAATCAATTGTTTTTTATCTGATATGATGTCTGAAATTATTTGTTGTAATTCTAGTGTGAATTTTTGTAGTGTCGTTTATAATTGTTTTGTACATATATTTTGTATAACCTCTTAAATTACACAAGGAATGCAAGTGTGAACACACTGATAAAAAACTTGGCCCGTGGAAACAGCTCTCTCCAGAACTTGAACTTGAACTGTTTATTCGCTACCCTTAATGATGGCAGCCCATTCCAAGTCCCAAGTCAGCGGTTCGCTACAATGGATAGAGAAAATAGAAGTACACCTTATGTAGCAATACATGCACATAAACCTTAGTCAAATCCATTATGATGAAAAAAAGAAATGGTTGACTACACATCCCTATGAATAAATTTACCCTTACTATGTGCCCCCATAAACTGTCTTACTGTGTAAATGCCAAATGACCAGGTGACTTATGATATAAGTACATGTACATGTAAATCCGAGCAGTAGTGTAATACATGAACCCAGTAATAACGACCCTTCATAATTTACTAGCGTTACAACGTCCCATTATTTCTCCCTAATTAACCCTTATTTCTCCAGATGACCCTTAAGCTTATTCTAATATCCCTTTATGACACATAATATGGGAAATTCCTTTGTCTTACCAACTGTTGCATTCCTGGGGGTTTACTTAATCGAAAGGAAAGATGTCGCTCATGTACGTAGCGGATCATCGAGTGGAAGATGCGAACGGTGCATTTCACTAATCACCCGAAAGAGGGCGCTATAACAGTTTTACGCCGCTACATTTTGATTATCAAGTTTTAACGTTTGCAAAACCACAACGAATTTCAATGTATTCCAATAAACTATGTTGGATCCAAATGATATTAAATAAAGGAAATGAAATATAAACTCGCAAATTTTTTGATCTTCGGAAGGCACGTAGAAATCTGATAACTTAGGTTCCGGAGGTAGCGATAACACGTGTTTACCGGTCATGTCGGCGTAGGCGCGTAACGCTTCGTCGACATGTACAAATGTCTGCTGACTCGCATGTTCCTGCCGCACTCGCTCGTTTAAAAAGTTCCCCGTCTATTTTATTCTTAGACTGCTAAATAAAAATTTGAACCCGCAAATGCCAGAGCGTTTACTATAGCTCCACCGACCATCATTAAAGCACTAGCCATTTTTAAAATGCATAAATTAAAACATGGATCAACAAGCGAAAGACCAGTTGGCATAAATTCAAGCCGATCAAACAAATATCGAAGCGATGCTAGGCGATATGCCAGCAGGCCTGGATCATCACGGCGATATGCTTTTAGACATCCACAATGTTTTGGCAGAAATGGACGCCGAAACGTTTCGCGAGCGAAGTCAATAAATTAAATACGAAGATCTTTGTTTCGCGGCGGGTGTTTCGTTAATCGCTTTTTCCTTTTTTTTGAAATTTTCACCCTGGGACGCGGTGTGATTTTTTACGCAGTCTCTGGAGTGGCCTCACCAGGTGAGTCCGTATCATTTCTCAATGCTGCAGAGCCCTGAGTCCGCCCCAAAAGTATATAAATGCTTCAGTGGTTGTCCCCTAGCCTCTGCAGCTCTTAAAAACCACCAAAAGTACATCACGCTACCGTGCGGGGGCCGTTTTTCCAGGCTATCCCGATTTGAGAGGGGGTCTCGCCACGCGCCAGCCAAGCCACACCACCACCACAACACCCCCAACCAAAATAACACTTCAAAGACGGCCGAAAGAGGCCTCTGACAAGTTCCAGACAGCTGCCACTGATAAGAGACATTCCACTCTCTGCCCAGGCACTGTTTTGTAAATAATCCATTAGATTGCACACAAGGGGCCACTTAGCACACAGTCCTATGGGAGTTGGCTGGAGGCCGGCTGGATTTTTTTTATTTTTTCTGGCTAGGGAAGGCCCTGGCTGTAAAGTGACTAAGCCAGTTTTTTCAGCATGTACAGGGGTAGGATATGATAAATAGTCGTTGCATTTGGACGAAAAAAAATTACATGTTAATTAGCTCCAATGGACTCACCAAAAGAAGCCACTCACTCTGCGCAGGGTATAAAACCCTCAATTATAAAATAGTAGATATTAAGAAATGTCAAAACAGTACACTAAAAAAATAAACCCGAGTCGCAGGTTAAAATTGCCTCGTGCCATCAAAAGCGCGCGAAAGACGCAAAGTCACAATCACACGTAATCCAAGCACCACCGCTGCAGGTCACACATTAAACGTCAAATTCCCCGCTTTGGGTATAGACGACGTCGTAGTCCGGTACCGCGAAATTAGCCTTTCAATTTGACCTTGACGGAACTAGTGACGATGATAGAACCGTGTACAATAATTTATCAAGGAACCTAGTCTCAGAACTCAAAGTCGGTCTACAAGGTAATAAAATTGTCAGTTATAGCGACACGGACGTATTTCACAATTTCAAAGACAACTGGCTATCCACGTCGCAAACTAAATATATGGCTTACTTTGGCCTTGAAAGGGAAAACGTGGCGAAATTGCGTCTGAGCGCGGCTGACGCTAACGTGGCTTTAAACGACGGTAAAGATAAAGCAATTGCCAACGCTTTTAAAAATCGTGTCACGATTGCGCTAGACGTGCCTTTATTGACGGATCACGGGCCGTTTTATCCGACTGGTTTCAAAGAGCTCCTCACCTATCAATTGACTTAGAATTCACACGATAACGTCGTAAAAAGCAAAGACACGGCCGTGGAATATTCAATATCGGACTTGACTTTGGAATACTAATCACTAATCGCGATTTGGCGACAAGTTAGCGACATAAGAATAAAGGCCCTGTGTACTAATAATTTGACAGGATTCATTCGTGGAAGAAATAGACGGTAAACAAGTCGGATACGTTATGGAATATCAGCATCGACCAAAAAATTAAAAGCATAAAAGGCGTTTTGATCTTGTTTAAAGATCCCTAGATTCAAAACCCGCAAAAATTCTATAATCCGCACATAACGAAAACGAGCGTCACGGTCGAAGGCAAAGCCGAATCAATTGTATTCGCAGGGGCTTTTCGAGTATCAGCACTTTGCCGAAATTAATAAATATTTCGGTGAATCGGAAACAGAAGCGGGTCGAGCGGTCGTAAAAGATTTAAATTTAACTGGCGTCGACAGGGCGAGTTATTAAAAGACAAGTTCGACCTGTGGCTAGATTTCAGAAGTTCTGATGACAATTCGGCTCACGGGATGGGGCCGTCCGCTTGGAGGAGGTGGCGATATTTCGATACAGATGAAAAATTGCTGGAACGGTGGGGCCTTTAATGATGTGTTTTTAGTAATGGACACGCAATTAACCGTGGAAGACGGAAATTACAAGAGTCTAGTGTATTAAATTGGGCTAAAAATAAAATGAATGCAAACATGTATACATCGCCGCATTGTGCTTTAATCGTGGGTAAAACGGGAAGTGGCCAAACGAAATGGATCTTGGATCTTTTGAAAACGGAATATAAATTTACTTTTGAAGCGATCGTGATAATTTGCCCCACGTTGTCTAAAAACAAAACATATTTGCAGTGGTTGTGGACATACAATGATGAAAACGTATATTTGTGTGATTTGGAAAAAGAGAAGTTAGACCTAAACGAGGCGGTTGATTTATATCAAAAAGTTTTCGATGGTATCAACACGCTGTTTATTATTGATGATCGCTCAGGAGTATAGAAAGGAATCGCAAAATATTAACACTTGCGCGCTAAGTAAAATGTGCTTTAGCGGCAAGCATTATTTACACTCTTGTTTGCTATTAACGCCGAAACATAATTCGGTATTGAAAGATTTTAGAGAAAATACGGCTTGGACCGCGATGCTTCACTGCAAGGACAGAAACAGCTTTGATCAATGCTTTGACGAGAATGACGTTGTACCTGATGAAGAAAGAGATCAGTTGAAACGGCATTTACGCGATATTAAATTTAGTAAGCTGGTATTAATGACAGAACCGACCGTGTCTTATTCACTTGAATAAAATTTAGAAAATATCTTATCAATCGCCAAATTTTAGATGGATAATAACATTTGCAATAGATACCGAAAAGAAAAAGGCTTGGAACTTTTTAAAGTTAAAAATAATGGCGAAATTTGTGTGGGGTGTATTGAATGCAATAAATTAGATAAAATATCACAAGAGCATTGTAAATGCCAGCATGCTAAACAAAAGTGGCACTGTAAACTGTGCAGGGACCCAATAAAAAGATGAAACAACAGCTCGCCAAAATGAAAATTGGCCAATCCGAGCCCAAAATAAGGGAGGAAAATAAAATTTAACAAACCGTTTCCGAAAACAGAAATTTAATTTTAGGTGGTTTGGCAAATTCAACACTCGCCGTGTTTTTAATTTTGAAAAACAACTCAAAAGTGCTGGCAAAGGCTTTTCAAACACCGCCAAAAGTCAAAACGACTGTACCAGCTCCCGAAATTTTAGACATGGAAGAAATTTTTAAAAATCAAGATTAAAAACTATATAATAAGAATGAGTAACGCAAAAACTATAGACGTAAACGGCATCGCCAATACGATTTACCACGGCGCCGTAGTCAGTTTAATTTCCATGGGATACGACATGTTGTCAAATAAGCTATTTAAAAATAAACCGCCCGATCTAAATAAATTGTCGAAGACGCGATAAAATTAACCGCCGTGTCAAGCGACGCATTAGCCACGCAGGGCTGGCTCGTTTCGCAGGGCACATTTCCCGCAAGTTTACCTACCGCGTAAGTCAAGAATAAGAACCCTTTTATTATAAAGTGACATGGCAGAAGGCGGATTTGATCCCGAAGAAATACCCCTATTGGACAGAGAGGAATCAAATTTAGCAGAAGACGATCAAGATTTTGAAGACTCTTTAGGCACCATAGAAATTGACAGTACACTTGACACGACTTCTTTCACGTCTGGCTCGGTCAGACCAAAATTGACCGTTGATCCTAGGCCAGACACGTTAGACTTCAGTAGGCGGGCATCTATAACTAATGGCAGGGTAGACAGCTTTTACGAACATTACACAAAAATGGGCCGAACTGACGTGCCAAAATCTCTCATTACGAATTTTTTGAATATCGGCCAAACCAAGGTTTGTTTTTCAAGGGCGCTGAAAGGGAAGGGGAAGTTCGAGCAAAAAGAGTCCCGACACTTTAGTATCCCTGCAAACAATAGCAAACCGCGCCAGAGCAGCCGGGTATACGGGGACTGCATTTGTGAGAGACGTTTTAGGGTTTTCAAGATTGCGGTCGGAAAATTGAACAGGCGGGCCAGAGATTAGAAACGATACAACTTGAAACGATAACCCCAGAAGAAATACTTGAAGCGGTCGAGCAAGTGAGCGAAATCGTGCAAGACATGATTACGGCAGATGGACAAATACAGACTGAAGGACTAAACTTGAGAGATGAAAGCCCTAAACAAATCGTTACAAACGGCCAAAGGAGCGCTAATTTAAAACCAGGATAAATTGGATCAGTTGGACGATAAAATTCAGCAAGTTAAAAATGAATTGGACGAAGCAGCGACGGATGCAGAAAGAGCGGAACTTTTGGAACAATTGGACGATTTACAAGTCGAAAGACGCGTTGGGTAGAGTTTATAAACAGAGACACAGACAAACTGAGAAGTCAAATTAACCGCATTAAAGATACGATCACAGCCGTAATGGATAAGGATTTGACACTAGGCGAATAGATCCGCGTGTTGTTTAAAGAACAGGGCATTACGATAGCGAGCATTTTAACGGCTTTTGGTTTAACTGTCAGTACAATCGTAGCTAGCGTAGTTGCCAGTGTTAGGGCCGCAGGGGCGCCGGAATCAGAACAGGCATAACAGCCTGGATCAAACGGCAATTGTGGAACTTGGCAAATGTATTGAAAAAACTCGGCTTGAAATCGCTTGCGGCATTACCCGGTGTCATAGGTAGCATTTTAGGTTGGGTATTAAACGTTAAAAATAAAGCGCTCGGTTGGGTCGCCGATCACGTATGGACTTTATTTGTGGGCGTGAAAGTTTTAATATTGACCTACGTGCAACAAAATATAAAGAGCTTCACCCGGGCAAAAAAAATTAACCCACTTTCTCTTCATTGAGAAAGTGGGTAATTTTTTTTGCTTTTTTAAGTCAATAAATTGTACAACATAAATGCGACCGCCGCGAGTGCAATCGTTCCGAACGTCAACGATAATTATTCTTCGTTGTGCGCGTCTAACGGCTCCCTTTCTGGACTAGGTGTTAAAATAGGTTCGGCTTTGGTAAAGTTTTCGGGTTCTTTTTCGGAACTTTTTCTCCTACTTTTTCGTCAAAATCGCTGGCTGACACGGCGCCAACGTTTTAACTCGGCACGTAACCGGTATTGCCGTATACTAGACAAGTGTCTATAAATTTCCTATGATCGTTTGTATTGTGTAACGCGTTAAATACATCGTCGCTCGGAATTGGCATCACGCAGTCGTAAAATATTTTTCGCACAGTATAATACACGTGGAAATTAAATAAAGCAGACACGTATGGATCAGGATCGGATAATAGATCGAAACCCACCCCGCGTGCCGTTGTTGCGCAGTACATTGCGAAATTAAACTGTTTTTGGTAAAATGAAATTAGATCGCTTGCCCAACGATTGACCGCTTCGTCCGTTTTCACTTTCAGTAATTTATACGCCGCGGTTAAATTTGGAAACTCGGTTGAAAACCAGTTGTCTTTATTTACCGCGATTGCCAAATGACTAAAGTTGTGGCCCATCTTTTAAATTAGAGCTTTTTAAAACGGCGGTGCGGTTAAGCCGGAGGCGGGTCATCATATTTAACGGGCTTGTGCAAAGTTACTCGCCAAATTTTTTCATAAGATCTTTTTTAAAAACGGCTGTCCGTTCATTGGCTAGCGCTTCTGCTTTTTCGTTGACTTGTCGTTCAAATTCTTCTTTACTCGTCGATTCACTTTCTTTCCATTTTGTACTTGTACTTTACCTAACCTTTTCCTTCATTTCATTAAACATTTTAAGCTCAGATAAAATTAATACAAATTCCTCCTGAGACACGTCACCGTCTTCGATCGTGTGTGATACGTATTCGTCGATGGTATTTAATTTAACATCGCAAAGCACGCGAATTTGATCGTGCTTTTTAGTTTTTTTGGTCAGGCATTTACTAGGCCGACGGGGTCGGTAATTACTCCTAAAATAGCGGGGATTCCTATAGCTGCTGAAGTGGCGCCAATCCCTTCGATTTCGTATTCCACGTAGTTTAACGCGGTCAAAAGCCGTTTGATATTTTTGAAAAAAGTTTCTCTCGCATTGCGCTAATATTTGATTTACTTTAATACATTCGACGAGTCCAGCCTGTTCGGCGTTTAACTCGACGTCGAGTCCGTTAAGCGTTTTGCTCGTTTTCCATTTGGGCTTTTTATAGACGAAACGTTGATGATATTAGCTGCCTACGTTTTCTACCTCGTCTGAATAAATGGGACATAATACTAGCCCGCAATCGCCACACACGAGTTTAAAGTCCACTTCCATTCTATTTGTGTGTAAGCACATCTCTTCTTTGTCCATAATTGTCATTTAGTAAAAACAACCTCAGTTATTCCGGAGAATAACTGAGGTTTAAAAATTATACTTGGCTATTTCTCAAATTTAATCAACTTTTCATTTCACAGGCGTTTCCAATTCAGATCCAGATTCAGATTCAGTTTCGGGACGTCCAAATCCCCCAAACACTTGCAATGCCGAGTTATTTGAAATGATTCCGTCATTTCTAATTTTCAGCATGGCGGTTCAGTATATATGGCGGTATATCTATCGCTGGCACCACAAGAAAGCGAACCGTGGGTTCCGTAATACACGTCTTTTGGATAGACCTAAAGGAATGATTGAGCATCGCATCTTGTATTATAAATTTATCGATATTTGACGCTTTGATGGGTCGCTTTCTATGGTCAAATAACGAGGCGTAAGAATAAATTTTAACGTACATGCAACGTTTGTCGGTGTACGCTGGTTTAACGACGTATTCGACCCTATTTAAATCGTCGATTTCGCGACTGGCTTTATAAGCGTTTATCGTGCATGATGGCATGATGGACCTGGTTTCGGCCTGTTTCTCAATAAATTCGACGACCTACGATGTTTTCGGAGGTTTTATCCCGCGTGCCATATTTGTACACTGGACTTATGCCATAACAGGTCGTGCCTGGCATCATAATTAACAGGCGTTTTTCTACACCTCCGTGCGTATAATAATTGGGAGAGCAGCATTGACTTAGATGGGTGCCTTCTTTAATTACGGGATTTGAAATGGTTAATTTGCTTGCGTCAAAAGGGCCGTATGTGATATTGGGTCGCTATTGCCGGCATTGAGACGCTCGTAGTCGTCTGAAACGATGTAAATTTGGGTTGACATGGTTCTGATTTTTCAGCTTTACCAGAAATTTTTCTCATTTTTATTGACCTTAATCGGCCGCGTCTATTAAGTCGGGTGGAATTTCTACTTTGGTTAAATCTTCGACATCAACATCGTATTCAACTATCAACCCAATTTCAAATAAATCAAAATCGAGTTTAGACGCTGAATCAGGCAGTGGCTCGTTTTCTAGCGCGTGCCTAAGCTTCTTATGCTTGCCGCCTACGAGCACCACGTGACTCGTGCATTCTAGCTCGATACAATTTACGCAAGATGTACAATCGGTACAACTGAAACATTCGATACAACTGCCGCACTCGTAACAGTCTTCGCAACTGACCAAGGCATTTGAATTTTCACAGTCGTATGAATTGAAACCAAATACGCAATTTATACATCTGCCGCATTCGTCGCAAGTAGAGCAATTACGGCATTTAGTGCAGTCGTTACAATGGTTGCAGTCGTGACACTCTTAACAATCGGTGCATTCAAATAAACAGTCAGAATTTAAACAGCGCAAGCAACCCTACGAATCTATCAAGTTAATTGAATTGTCGTGTTTTGACAAAAATAACAATTTACGTTTAGTTTTTTGGTCTATAATGTCTTTTAATATTTGTCTGGTTTCTATGTATTTTTCATTTTTAAGCAGCCAGTAAATATTTGGGAGTAAATATTTCATTTGGCTTGTAAACTTGTTTGCCGGTCTCGGTCTTTCTAACTAAATAGACGCGGTGCTTTTGGTTTTGCACGTCCAGTTTTGCTTGCTCGATTAAATCACGTTTCGTTTCGTAGCCGTTGACAATTAGCCATACTGCGTGAACGGCGACTAATTTATCATATTCAAATTCAGTGGCTAAAGTCAAGACCATTTGACGTTTAGAGAAATGTAAAACAAATTATCTCATTTTTCTTTGGATTCGTTTGGGACAAGAGCTACTGTATGTGAAATCACTTGAAATCATAGGATTTGGGATTGTTTGAGCTGTGTTGTGGCTCCCCATATATTTATCAGCCAGTATTGGGCACAAAATAAAGTTAGCCACCAAGGATGACTTCCAAATAAACACAATGATATCACACCTTGTTTAGACATGCTATACCGTAAGACAGAGGTGGGGTAGGTCTTATGCTAGGTCTATAGGACACGAAGGAAAGAGCTTACAGGAGACTCGATCAGTGAATCATACCTTTGGGGGAATACCCAGAAGGCTGCAGCAAGAGATCACAGTACAATCACCTCAACAATTGCCATCATCAAGAAATGCCGATAGGCCGGTTGTCCTGTAAGCAACGACTCATCAGCACCTTGTGCTCAGGCTGAAGTGGATACACATAACATTCATTAAAACATGCAAAAGATATCAGAATAAGACGTGAACTGTTTCCATTAAGTTGTTTAATTAAGCAATGTGTCAGAAATAAAATCCCTGGTGTGTAACAATCCAGAAAACTGTCCACGGGAGTGTTCCTCGTCTGTCCATTACTGCTACAGCTAAAGAAACCAAAGGAACCCCGTTAAAATCCCAGCCTGCATGCATAACACTTATGTGGAGTCCTCTTTTTTAAATATAGGGCGCACTTAACCATAGCAAACAGCAATATAAAACCAACAATGCTAAGTTCAAAATAACCTACATTGAAATAAAAATAATCTCACCTTTAAACTCACCTCCTCTGAAGACACATTCAAACAATCCCGCCAACGTGGCCAAACACGCGTTCTCGTGCGTGCTCATTGTCACCGCACCTGGAAAACTGGTCTCCGGCAAAATTCCGCATAGCAAGTACCACAATGAGCAGGGTACCAAGCAAAGTACCAAAAAGCGCTAGTGATTGGCTCTCTCCAAATACATGTATCAGTGCGCACTGAAGCGAACCATCAAGATAACGCAAATATTATTTTTCGTAACGTAAATAAAAAGAATGATCTGTATTGGAAAGAAAAAAAACTACCCCCAAAATTTATTCTGGGAATTCGCATCAATCTCAAAATCCAGAAATTTTCTCCCCAAACCCTGGACAAACGCAACTGAAGCCTGGTTTCCACCATGATCACAACAAACGCCTAGACGTCAAGACAAAGAAAGTCACAGAAGAGTTGCTGTGTGACGTCATTCTACAAATAATCAACAAATATACGTCCAAAATTCGGAGAATTTTAGCATACACATGCCTCCCGAAACTAATCAGATGTATTTTTCATATAATGCGCGATATGCGGCAAAGGAGGACCACCCCCTATTGTGTCTTCTTTTGTGTTGATGAAATCTTTGGAATTCCTCTCAGATTTCTGAGGGGGGTGCATTAGGCACAATACAGTTTGTGTATCATATGGGAGTCCCCCTTTGCCGCATATCGTGCAGGGTATGGTATTTTTGGTCGGCTATCTTCACAATTGGGACTACTTGCATACATTTGGAGAAACAGATGGGCAAAATAAAGAGTGGTACTCAGCGAAAGGGGCATGTACACTCATCATGCAACTGTGTGTGGACCCACACAGCCAGTCATAGATATAGGATGTGTGGCCAACCAGAGACATCCCTGGGTGAACCACGGACGTATAAAACGCAGTAAAAACACACGGGGCAGAAATTTGCAAAAGCAACCTACAACAAATTTGTATTCGAGTGCCTTCAAATCATATGTATGATAATTCCAACCAAAAGTACATTCAAGTATCATGTACCGTGAATGAACTAATCGTGAATAAGGGGCAATAAATTTGAAACTAATATGAAATGCACTGTCTAAAGTTACCAGAAATCTCTTATCTGACTCTCAGCCTTGCATGTATATCAATAAGTCCGAAAACCATTAAACACAGTAATACTGAAAGGTCAGGCAAGTGTTCTAAAATAACATCAAGAAATTGTTATTCCAAAACAACAAGAACCTTTCATGCAAAAGTCAACATGATCAAGACACCGTTATAAAATTTATGATATATATGCCATTCCAAGATATAGGGGAATGTGAATTAACCTATTCCTATTGAAACATATTTATCAGAAAGAAAAATTTTTACATGTGAAAATCACTAACTGTAGCAAAACCCCTGGTGACAATTTTTTGGTGAAAACTGAAATGAGGATCCTTAATACACATAGAACTATGTTCGAAGGCAAATCTACCTGATTTACTCTACAAATGGCCTATAATATTAACACTGAAAAAAACCAGTAACTTTCATATTTTCAATATTTGAATTATGCAAAGGTGCAATATTTCCTTCATCTAAGCAACCAAAAAATCAATCTAAACATCAACATTTGGCCTATATATTTTGTCTTTGCGAAAACAGGCATAAATTCGCCAATCTAAATACCTCTAATTCTCCAATTTGAAGTGTTGCTACATTATTAATTCAATTTATGAAGTTTGAACAACAGATTTACCAAACAGTTGCAATTATTTTACCTGCAGATGAAACATAATTAGCTTTGTGTTGACTAGGTAGAATCTCACCCATTATAAGTCTATTGCAGTAAGCATCATGTTGATTGGGTAGCTCACTTAGTTCATTCAGTATAGGACAGTGAATGTTGTATAAATTGGGTGGAAGCTCACAGAGTTTATTCAGTTTATGATAGTAAGCCTTGTGTATTCGTGTTGATTTGGTAGAAGCTCACTTAGTTCATTCAGTTTATGACAGTGAGCTTCATTCTGATTGGGTATGAGCCCACTTCATTCAGTTTATGACAGTGAGCTTCAGGTTGATTTGGCAAAAGCTAAGTTAGTTCACTCAGTTTATGACAGTAAGCTTCGTCTTGATTGGGTACAAGCTCACTTAGTTCATTCACTTTACGACAATGAGCTTCATGTTCACTGGGTTGAAGTTCACCTACGCATTCAGTCTCAACCACTTAGCAACTTCTTCATAATTTTGATCCATCCATCTGATATTGGCATTGATCACAGCCACAGCCTTGGTGAATGCCCTAGAGCCAGTGCCTTGGTCAGGGTTGTCTGCCATAAATTGTTTCACCTGTTGATTAATAATAGGACAAATTACATAACAATGAAAAGAAGAGACAGTTTTTGCCCTGTAATTTTTCTAGCCCCACAGCGATACTCCGTGCTCTGACTAAGGTGACAAAAAGGTTTAATACCTGGTCAAGCTCAGCTTGGGTGTTGAAGTCATTGGTAACAGCAGTAACAACATTATCCAGTAGAAACACCCCATTTCCATACCTTCAAAACAAAACCATGATAAATAATCCTATAGTCAGAAAACTATAATTAAGGTTTGCAAGGAGGAATTTTGAGTTAACGAGTTAACCAACCTCTCTATGGTTCAGGAACAGTTCAACCAGCATACAAACCTTCTCTGGCTTCCATCAATAAGTCACTGCGAGCAGTGATCACCCTCTCTTTTCTATTAAATTAGACAACTGGATTCGTATTCACCTGACACAATGGCACTTCTTCCTCCAATGCGCCAAGACAATTTGGTAGCAATATTCAACTTACGTTTCTCGGAAAAATGACCAGTTTTCAACAAAGAAGTTCCATGCCAACGCCCTACCAGCAGGATTACTTGCTACTGCAGAAACAACTGATTGGCCGTCTTGGGATCGTATCAATGCGGTATCAAGAACTTTACTAAGATACCTGGAATCAAATGAAGAAGGAGGGTTAAGTATCACTACAGACAGATACATGTATATGGTTATATACAAAATTAAACGTTGGGAGAAGTCGTCCAGGATTGATGTCATGACCATGTAAGACACCCAACCCCAACACTAGACCTCCAGTCTGAATTCAAGTCACAAGCTATTCAAATGAACTGCAAACAAAAGTATTCCTTTGTCATTGTTCACCCTGTTACTTGCCACTGGTCTTGTACATGGTCTTGTGTCTGGTCTTGTGATGGTCTTGACTACAACATTGGGGAGATATAACCATAAGGCTGATCAAACCCAAATGGAAAGCTTTCATGTTGTGCAAATAATACTCCTACATGTATAAGCAATTTCAAAGACTGTGAGTTGTTCACTGAAATGGCCGATCAGGTCATATGAGATTCTCTCGTAAATTTAAGACTGTCAACCTTGCCCTTACATGTCATTAACTCTGGTCAGAGTAATACATCCGTAAAGAACCTGGTGAGATAGAACTACAAATATTATTACATTTGGAGAACAGCTTTGTCTTTGCTGCATGCCATCGCTGATTCCAAGACATCTTTGAGAGAAGAAATTGTGGTAGAATCAGTATAAGCTGCAAAAGCAGCATCCCATTCAGATTGACCGCCTTCAGAGATGGCTGTACAGAACACTGTAGACTGAAGATTGGCTTCAATGCTGCAAAGGAAAACAAAAACTCACCCAATTTCCAAAAAATTCACTTGTTCAATAATGTGCGAATCAGGAAAGATTCAGATTCAGATTGTTTTATTGTAGAATCACAAATCCTCTATTAATATCCAAGTCATGTGCAATTTAATGTACATGAATTATTGCTAACTAAACTTACACAGTATTAGTAGTGTTGTCCATCCAGTTGGCATACATCTCTTTAGCCTTGTTGATACAATCTGTATTGCCATATCCACACGCCATACTGATGGCTCTTGAACGACTCAACCTACCAATTCATTACATACAGAAGGTCACACCTGTTAACCATTTATTGAACAAAGTTAGAGAGTATAGCCATTCCCATTGGTCAAGAGATCATCATATGGCCAGTCTTCAACGGTTGATAAAGCAATGGCTAGCTGATCATAAACACTTTTTTGGTATCACATAAAATTTAGAATCCTATGAAATCTGGTCCCTTTTCCATTGTTCGATCGAAAAGTTAAAATCTTCATTTATGTTTGCACAATACTGTCAGAGAGTTCAGTGTAAAAGCCCAAAATTCACACCGAACCCAACTCATCACATTCTGAGCAACCACATCGTACAATATGCACCACATGTATACGAATATCTATGTGAGGTCTTTTATGACTATTTGATCAAGCTTGATGCAAGCTACTTGCATCTGATGAAGTAGCTGTAGCTACGAAAGCTTATGCAGAGTTTTACTTTAATAGTTAGTCATTCAAGTGCTACTGATTCTTTATATTTGTATTTTACCTGACTGACACGGCTACCCACCACTGACTACTTGAGACAGGCACATATTGTAACATGGCCATGGAAATTTATATTTATATTTAACTTATTTGGCCTTCTTACTAACAAAGTATTGATGCATATGCTTGGCTGATCTTAAATTTTTGTTTCAGACAAGCTCAGGAGAGTGCACTGGTTAAGTATACTTATGCCGTCCCACAATATATGAAGCACAGGCAGTCTACATCCTACCAATGTAAGAATCTATAAATGCACACTAGAAGGTAATTTTGTACAGAATGTACCTTAAAAATTTTTTTAGGAAATTAGTTCCCTTTTTTTTACTGTTTCTTTACACAGCAAGGTAGCTTTCCTAAAATTTGCTTGTCACTTTTTATTAATGCTATTACAAAATTTCTATCATTAGTTTCTATAATGCAATGAATTCAACGATTCTGCGGTTACACAAACTCAATTTATGTTTTATTGAAATGGTAACCTCGAATAACAGTGATTCAGCACTGGTTGCGTTATGGTATTTAAGCAACCCAGAAGGCTCTTTTTAGGTGATCTAGGTGAATACGCGTGTACTTGAAGTATATAATTATTAAATGAATAAGTGTTTTTTGCCAAAAAAATGGCAGAACTTTCACCAACCTTTTCAAATGGTCTTCTTCATCATTCCATCCTACATAGTTATACATTGGCGTGACTTTCTTCCTCATGTATTCCTGCACAAATAAAAACCTGTTAATAGGCTCTTTGTTGCTCAGGTTCTTTACAACAGTTCCTCTTCTTACTAAAGCTCTCAAGATCTCCAAGTGCAAGTCTACAGAAAGAATTCACTAAGAAGACTTGTTACTGGAGACATCCTCTATAGTACTCCTTGAATAATGTCCCTCTGGCCAAAAAGCTCCCTCAAAGCCCCAGCTGTTTTCCCATTGATTGTGTACATCTAAATCGGGTTCCAGCACTCAAATTTCCAGCATGTTGTCAGATACAGTGCTCAAAATATAATGTCCCAGATGCCAAAGAACAGGACAGATTTCTTTCTGTTGTAACGCTCTAAGGTTTTGATGTTGGATTTTGTAAGACACAGTAGTATATCATCAGTGTTCATTAAGTACCTCCACTTATCAGCTAATGGTACATTAGCCTGGTGAAAGTCCAAAAAAAAATGTGCTTTTGCAGTAAAGCACATTTTGGTTGGACAAAAATACAAAAACAAACCAAACCTTGGCTGAGTACTTACGATGAAGTCCTCATTAGCATCTTCCAATGCCAAATTATCACCAATGTAATCCATGACGCGATCAACAGTATACCAGGGAACATAATCTTGTTCCTTATCCAAGTAAGATGTCAGATCCAGTGCTTTAGTCTGGCTGAGATCCCCTGCCCTTGCTAAATTGAAGGCATCATAGATGAGGGCTGAGCGACTTGGTATAGAAATCGCCTGGAATGTTAAAAAAAATCTTATAAGACATGTAGATTTGGGAATTTTATTAACATCCTCTCTGACTGTTTCTTAAAACACAGTATTCATACTAAATATTTATTTCTTTGAGCCATTGCATCATTGATACTTTTTCAGAGGTCGCTTTTATGCAATATACCACTTTGAATGTCAACCCTTCCCAGCCTTTACAACTGTTGGTCTGTCTCCTTGGTAAGCAATTATGTTTCAGGCAAACATGCTTTTTATCATCTATTTTGTTGAGTAATTCATGTCCCGCCCTCAACAGAATTTTCAACTATATAGAAATTTGATTTCCGAATCTGACTGATTTCCTGATTCATACCATGTGATTTGTCTGCAGCTGTGCACTGAGCAAGGCCCAGTTTCTCTCATCATAGTTCACGCTGTAAAAACCTCTCTCATTGACGTTGACCAAGAGCCAGTTATCATCACCACCAGCACCATCTAAGATGACATCAGCTGTTGAATAAAGACAGCCGGGAAAACAGTAAACATCCATTCACTTTTGTTAATGTAGGCTGTTGGACGTGATTTCATTGTACTCTTATACAAAATGCCTAAACTGTTCCACAAACAAAATAGAATTTATTAAACATTTTGTTTCTTTGATCATGAGGAAATGTTCTTTACCCTTTAAAGATTATGCTCAATGGTTTAGGCAAAGTGAGACAGCCTTGGTCTTTAACCCTTTAAATTTATTCAGTTCAACTACCTTTTACCACAGCATGGCCTCTCTAACTGCAACTATCTTCTGAGTTAATATGCTATCAGGTCTTCATGTCAGTGTGAAAATATCCTCACTCCAAATTTTTTTCGAAATTGGGATTTTTTTCTCTTCTGATTTTAATTCACTTCAAGAACATGATTTCATTGAAACCACTGCATAAATGATGTAATTATTTGCGCTAAAACGTACAATGTTGAACTCATTCCATTCAAACTTCAAAGATCTAAAATTAATAGCAAAACCTAAAACAAACAAAAAACATGTTTGCAATACATCATCTGCTTAAAGTTGTTAATGAGCTTACTGATCTGATCCTCTGGTCTCATCCACTGGATTTCTGGGTTGGCAAAGTTTGGATTAACTCCAGATGTGTAAGTCAAGGGTACATGCCATACATACCTACAAATTCACAAAAATGGAAACAACTTATAATGTTTAATTTCTGCACAAAAAGCTTTCTCTGCATGTCTTCCATTATTCCGACATAATATATAGTGACTCTCATAATTACAACTGCAGATCGAGACTGCATTCAATTTGGACACCTAGACTTGGCCCGTTATTACAGCAAATAAACAACAACAAAATAAGGTTTCAGTAGTGGAAAGCCATTCACAATTCCTTCCCAAAAGCCTTTCAATTATCTAAAAAAGGCCATCTTTCATTGACAATTTACAAAAAAAAGCCCAAAATAACATCCCACACTTTCAAGAATAACTGAACAATTTTATCGTCACGTTATTCTGCATTTTAGGTGCTACATTCAACATTTCATGTCAATTATGTAATGGGTAATATAGTGTAATCTCACCCAAGGTCTGGATACGGTGATGTCGTGTCAGAAGACGGGTCTGTCAGGAATCTCTTCTGTGTAGCTGAGGCAGTGATCTTGTTTGTTTCTCCAGAGTATGTCCTTGTTACCATGACAACTGGGAAACCCATCTGATTGGTCCATGTGTCCATGACAGTGGCTATGTCAGTTATGCCATCTCCAAGATCAACTCCGTCCTCCATCATTGCCTGAATGAGTAACCGCGTGAACGTTTGCTATTCCTGACACTTGTGAATGTTGTATATTCTGGCTGTGGTTTATCCATCCTGGCAAATTATCATTATTTGTTCATGTGTTCCTGACATTTCACAGAGGGATTCACTCATCATTACTTTCTACCATCAGCATTCAAATCATTAAGATACCACATAATGCAGCATTGTTTATGCTTGCAGATCCAATCACTACAGCTCAGTAAATGACAGAGTCACAGGGATGTTTATTATGAGAGCAGGGTAAACTGCAGCGATTTTAACCAATTTGGTCTGTCATTACAACCAACAAGCATTTCATTAGGTATGTAATCAGAAAGACTCTACAAACCTTGTTGACATGATACCAAAGATCACTGTTCTCAGCACCCCTGTACTGCAAGCCTCGCAGATAAGACTAATCAAAACCAAAAAAATCAAAAATTAATTCACTAAATTCTGTTTATGTATTGTTTGCTCAAGAAATACATGTAACACCATTACATTTATTCACATTTTTCGCTTACAATGTGGTATAACCTTGTAACATTTCCAAGTTACCTTAAGACCTTTCAGAAAGGTATCCTCCCCAATGAAGTCATTCGCCATCCGCAACACAGAGGCACCCTGCAATCAGATTTAAACAAAGTGATTGACCATACCCC
>NW_019091369.1:4411818-4425702 GCF_001949145.1 Acanthaster planci | reverse complement strand
GTGATTGGCCATTCCAGACACAAAGGTACCTTCCAATGAAATTTAAACAAAGCGATGCCACATACTTGACGATTTCTAACATGAACAGCCCTGGAGTTAATTCTACATCTATGAGTGAGAAGCCATGTCCTTTTGGGTTTGTGCTCAATGGAAACCATGCCTCAAGAGTACAAAACTTTACCTCCATTCCATTTCTGTTTACAGAAACCAGTAAAAAAAATAAAGGAAATCCATTTTGTTTTAACACTGGGACACTATCACAAGCTTGATTCTCCCTTTTTAAATTAGTTTGATTTTCAGTTTTGGATCAGACTCCAGCTTTGGGATTTGGGCTCCAGTACAGAAAACCTTGAATTTGTAAGTTTAAGTCAATCAAACACTTGTCAATGATTCCACAAAAACAGAAAAAGGGCAAAGTCTGAATAATGACACTTGATTGTTAGATATCTTTGCAAGGAAATGTCCTAGTGTCACAAGCTGGTGAGCTTTTCGGTAAAACTTAAGACTAAAAAATGACAATACCTACCTTGTTGTATGTTATAGTGTCAAACATTTCATTGATTTCTGACGTTGTCAACGTTTTAGCAACAATTGGTCGTGAGGTAGTCAAAGCATCGACACCCATTGCTCGATTCAGGTCATAAATCACAAACTTGTCCCACTGTACAAAGACAAAGAGAAATTATCTTTAAGTTTCTTGGTTTCAGTTTGTACACCATCTATAACTATGAAATTTTGAATGAAAATGTTTTACAGAACTGGTGACATCAATACCCTGCATGTAAAAAATGCAATGCTGAAAACACAGGTCTTTTTAGAATGAAAATATCACAGTGCATACGTGTAGATCTGGGGGTATACATGTATTAAAGCAGTTATCAATCCTTACCATTGCCCAGTCATCTCCCTCAACTTGGTGTGTACCAATATATTCCACCCAGCTTGCAAAGCCTTCATTCAACCACAAGTAATCCCACCATTTTGTTGTCACAAGATTACCAAACCACTGCAATTAAACACAACAAAATCAAAGTACTTATCATTAGACCATGCCCCTGCTATGCAAAAAGCTTAAGACACCAACGGCTTGTTTTACAGCATTTGGACAATCAAATGATCTCATTCATATCAAAGTAGGCCATACATTCAATTGAAAGTTTCTTTTAATTTGGAACCTCACCAATAAAAAAGAGAACAATCAAACAAAAGTTCATTACAGATTAACTTCATTGATGGAACAAATTTTAAAATTAAGATTTATTACAAAATATCTAACATATTAAAAGTCACATAAAAAACATGAAAGTGAGCCATGGAACCCACAATATGTGACACCACCCAATTTGACAGATTACATGAAATAGATTAAGGAGAACATGATCGGCATGGCTTCCTTGTTGTGAGGGTTGTGAGTTTCTTCTACCTACCCACTTAACAGAGCAAAATGTACACAATCTTGATGAAAAACATGAATATTTCAAACTTTCAATGATGAATACAAAGGACTCGCCTGATGAGCTAACTCATGAGCAATGACAGTACAGACACTCTGCTTTCGACTTTCAGACGACACTCCCTCTTCATACAAGAGTCGAGCTTCACGGTAAGTTATTAGACCCCAATTCTCCATTGCACCAGCGCTGAAGTCTGGCAGAGCAATCATATCTGATGAGAAAATAACAGCACGGAATACATTTCTAAATAAAGCTGCTATGTGTTAGGCTTAAAGAGTTCTTTGACTTCCACCTCAATGGTGTGCTTCCACTCTCAAAACTGATAATCTGAAGACCAGTAATATTCCAGTAATTTAGCTTTTTTGTGTAGGGGAAAAGGTATTAACCAAGATCACTAGAGAAAAGTGAATTTTAATTACCCAATTTAGTCAAGGGGTACTTGATTTCTAATCCATACAACCCATCAAAGTAGTCAAGAATTTCCACTCCCCTCTGTAAAGCATAGTCTGTTTGGTTGATGAAATCCTCTTGGGCCCAAACACCAAACTGATTCAACAGAAAATGATTTTTAAAAATCATGTGTTAATAAAGCCAAAAACATCATTGGAATACATAAAGAAAGTCAAGTAAATGGGTTCCAAAGCTCTATCCAATGGGGTTAGCTGGTGTAGGTTGTGCTTCCTGAGTTTCCAGGTAAAGTTCCAATAAGAGAGGCTAAGGTTCCAAAACTCTTTCCAATGGGGTTAGTTGATGTAGGTTGTGTTTCCTGAGTTTCCTGGAAAAGTTCCAATGAGACTAGCCAGGGTTCCAAAACTCTTTCAGATGGACAGAACATTTCCTAGGGAGAACTCGCAATATTCTAATAAAACATTTGCGCATTCGTACTCTGAATGTTCAATGAATTTAATAGTTTGTTGTCTAAGTTTGACGCTTTATCTAATTATACATCTTTAACAGGACTCCATCGGGACTTCATGATGAGTTTTATTTAAGTTGGAAATATGCTTACCTCAACATCATTTTGTGTGGTCATAAACTTTGCTTTGAAATCACTAACTATGTAGCAGACAAGATATGTTGACATGATGACACTCTCTTCAAAAGTTGCTCGCATCCATCCACCATCAAGTGTCTCTGGTGATCCTTTCATAGGCATGTTGGCTAAGGCATGGTACTGGGGCTCATACTCCAAGGTTATGTTGAAGGTGGCTTTCATGTCAGGCTCATCAAAACATGGAAAAGCCTTGCGGGCATCCACTGGGTCAAAGAAAGTACTTGCCAAATACCTGTATAAATTTAGGAATGAAGTGTTTCAACCTCTTGACCGCAAAATATTAACCACCTGCCACTGTAACCAGAACCAGAAAAGTGTGGTTCCTATAGTAAACATTGCGTTTAATATCTTTGTTCTCTGGTAGAAATCACTCAGTGTACATAATGAAATGCGTATAAAATACAAGGGTGACAACCGACAGTACTGGTCACTCTCATTATTTTAGATATAACCAAAGCATATACATGTACTGACAGTACACGTCATCAGTCTCACTCATTTCGACAACCAACATGAATAATTTGGTCATTTTACAATTATTAGGGATCTTATTCTCACCTCGTTCCTCCAGACTTTGGGTTGTAGCTACTCAAGTAGTAGCCTCCCAGGTCATTACGTAAGGCATTATTAAACTCAATATGCAGGCGATATTTGGCCCCAACCTCCAGTAAAGCATCTAACTGAATCACAATGAATTCAGTCTCAGCATACAACCAGGGTTCCACCTTATATCCTGGGGCAGTTCCACCATCCTCCCGCGTAAGGGTAGTTGTACCATCAGGGATTGTTAAGTTCCTATTGTGTACAAGAATGACGTCTGTCTTCTCAAAGCACTCAATTAAAATATCCACGGAGCCATTGAAGGCAAAATTGGTCAGGTCTGTTCGGACTTTGAGGTCATATGAGATAGGCAAGATGGCATCTGGAAGGCGAATCCTCTCCCACGGTTCCTTGCTGTAACAAATGTTACAAAATAATTTACTGAACTGTATTGACATACCCGATGCATATAAGCTATTTCATCTTCAAAGGTAACCCCTTTTCAGAGGCCATTTAGTATCAGGCGGTGGAAAAATCACTAGCTCCAACGTCAAAATATGGCTCCATTATGGTTTACATGTACTTGTTTTGAACTATACAATCAAATAAAATGACCCAAAAAATTCAATGGTGGTCAAGTGCAGCAAATTACATAGCGTACCTCGAATTGTGAAGGTACTGTATACATGTAGATCATTTGGACTGCCTCTACAAAAACTGTTTATCATTGTCTAAAAGAACCGCACCACTCCTGAAATATCTCGACAATGACAAATTAATTGTAAGTTTAAGGACACAAAAACTGCTTTGCTCCAAAGATAAGTTTCTTGAAGAAAACTAAATTCTGTCTACAATGAGTGTATCTAAACCAACTAAATCTTTAGAAGTTTGTACGTACCTGGCATTGTCTAGCCATTCTGTAACTTCTACAAAGTTTTCTTCCATCCATCTAATATTGGCTTTAATTTCAGCAACCGACTGAATGAATGCCCATGCCCCTGTACCTTGGTCTGGATGTGCTTCCATGAACTGCTCAACCTATTACAATAAATAAACTTGGGTGAAGTTGATCAATGCAGGTCTTTAGCCACAGACTTGTAGTCTCTAAGTCCAAGATTCAACCTACTGCATTATCCCACTAGTTTACGGTGTTCTCTCTCCAGCAAACATACAGAAAAAGTGCTTACTATTCCTCAGACTTTGACTTGTGAATGAGTTAATTTTAAAAAGTTTCAGAGTGAAATTGCATTTAACAGGCTCAAAATTACAAACAAAAGAAAAAACTGGCTAGAGGAAACCCAGTACAACTGTAATACTTATTTTATAACTGTAACATTGTTTAATACTACTGCTAATAAATTTGCATTCACAGTGGCTTGTACCTCTTTAAGACTTTCAAGGGTATTAAAGTGGGTTGTCACTCCTTTAATGAGGCTATCGAATAAGAAAACGGTATTGCCATACCTGTATCAAACAAGAACAAAAATCATTATTGTATTAAACAAAAACAAAAGGATTATCAAATGTTTACAAATCTGAGGCCTATTTACTCTTCATCTCCAAACAAAATCATAAGATTTTTTTTAAATCTATGACAAATCTTTGAAAAACAATGTATTACTATATGAAGGTTAAATGAGCAGAAAAACCCTCTGGGTAGCATTTTTCACTTACGCCTTCCTGAAGTAAGCCCAGTTGTTTCTAAAGAAATCCCAGGCCAGATTAGTGCCAGCAGGATTAGACGCAACGGCTACGACTACATCCTTCCCATCCTGTTCACGGATTTGGCTTGTGTTGAGTACGGCGGCAAGGTATCTATTGAAATTAACATCACAATTTTTTAAACAATGTTGATGTCCAGACTTGCAGAACGCTTCTTAAAAGCTACTGAAAACATGCCAACCTTTACACACAAAACATTATTTAAAGTTCTGCAGTTTGGAAGTCTTCGTAAATGGTGCTATTCACTGTAAAGAAACCAAGTTCAATGACCAACCTGCTAAGAATGTTGATGTCCTTGCTACAAGCCATGGCAGATTGGAGGTTGGACTTAAGTGAAGTATCTGTGTTGCCGTTAGTGTAAAGGTCGAAGGCAAACTGCCATTCAGTTTCTCCACCATCAGCAATGCCAGTGCAGAACACGATGTACTGAAGATCAGCTTCTACCCTAGTAGGGCAAAAGCATAGCCCAAGGTAAAGGAAAATTACCAATGTTGAACATAGCTTAGTGAAAGTGAGCAAGAACTACCCTACTGTAGCAAATCCAGTGACCATAGGTCAAAGGTTAAAGGCAAACTACCCCTGCAAACACTGTAGTTAAAACAAGCTTCTACATTTCTACCCTACTGTAGCAAATCCAGTGACCATAGGTCAAAGGTTAAAGGCAAACTACTTCCCAAACACTGTAGTTAAAGTGAGCTTCTACATTTCTACCCTACTGTAGCAAATAAAGTGATTCTGAGTCACATGATACACCAATCATCTCTTTTTGTGTAACTTTTACACATTTGAGTTAATATGCATTTAGATTTGGTGTCTCATTTACTCTAAATACACATACGTTTTCATTGGACAAAAAATTGAAATTTAGATCATTTTAGATTAGATCATTTTAGATGTGAAGAACTTTCCCCCATATTTAACTACCTTCAGAAAGCTCTTCTTCATTGGACAAATATTCATGAAGACCAAACAAAATTTCTGAAACTGAATCTCCAAAGCCACTCATACAAATATTCATCATGAAAAGATTTGCAAAGTCCCACAAAATTGGGTCTTTTTATTGATAAATTGAGGCAGAAGCACGGATAAAAGATACAGACTCCTTACTTGTTGGTGATCATATCTGTCATCCAGTCTGCATATCGAGTAGAAGCCTCTGTCCTACAGTCTTCAAGCCCATAGCCACAAGCCATGTTAATGGCACGTGCACGACTTAATCTGAAACAAGGAAATTAGTTACAGGGTCAAGGTTAATGTCTCTTAACCCTCCTGGTGTTTTAACCGTCAAAAACAGTCAAAAATGCCTTCCAATTGATTTCCCCCAGTACACAGACATGTATGGGAAATTTGACTGATTTTGACTGATATGACAACTGTGTCAAGAATACATCAAAGCATAGGAGGGTTAAAGGATATTAACCTGAAGCTAAACAAGGCTTACACCATGAAGCTGCTAGTTATTGTCTTCAAATTCAATAATCATTAAATAAAATGTTGCCTTCATGATATTAACAAATATGGTCATTTGTAAAACTGTAATGGTGTAAACAGTTTGGACCAGTTTTTAACATAAAAGCAGAACTTTGCAGACTACTGAGGGAGACCCAATGAACCATTCCAAAATCATCACTTGTTTCAATTGTGAGGTACATGATTGTGTCTCACTCACTTCTGGAGATGGTTTCCAGTGTTGGCCCATCCAACATACTGATACATTGGCTCAATTTGTGCCCTCATGTAAGTCTATAGAAGGGAATAAAAACGATCAACTTGATCATTTAGACAACACAGGAACATGCATGATATAACGACATGGGAACAGCCATGTATCACATAACAGAAAACACCTTCCACTACCTCATGTACCAATAAAAAAAAGACTTTACTTATCACCAAATGCGTGGACTGAAGACACCCATTTGTAGAGGCTAATGAAGTTTATCACTACTGCATTAAAATGAGGATTGGTTCGACTTTATATGGTTTACAGCAATGATATTGTGGGATGACTTAACCACATCGAACCAGGGAGCATTTATGAATGTTGATGATGCTGGGACGGGATAATTTTCATTATTTTCTGTTTTCAAAATATCTTTAATACCATTTACAGAAACTATACTGTGACATGACTTTTAACTCTACTTCTCCTGATGGCATGTGGACTGTCAAAGGCACATTAACCACACATTTCAAGACGTGCTGACACTGTAAGTTGTACACTAAGTATATACAGTGTTAACATTTGCCAATGTAAGGGCAAAACCGGTTATTAACACCTACCTCATATGAAGCATTGGCTGCTGTAAGAGCCAGGTTGTCATAGATGTATCCGAGGACACTATCTACTGTATACCATGGAACATAATCTCTCTCTTCTCTCAAGTAACTTGTCAGATCCAGAGCCTTAGCCTGACTTAGGTCACCTGCCCTTGCTAAGCTGAAGGCATCGCTAATGAGAGCTGAGCGACTGGTTGTAGATATCATCTGGAAAGTTATTTCATTTGTATAAGAAAAAGGCATGTCTTTGTGACAGTGAACAAACCAGTCTGTAAACAAAATTAAACACAAAAGAAGATGCTATCTAAGAAAAGGATTTCACTTTACCGTGTGATTATTCATCAGTTGTCGCGACAGGAGTTTCCAGTTGGTTTCATCATAGTTAACACGGTAGAATCCCCTCTCATTAGTGTTGACTAAAAGCCAGTCACTATCATCACCAGCCGTTTCAATATTAGCTAGTCCATAAAACAAACATTACACAGCACTGTTAGAATAGTAACCTGTCATTGCACTGACCAATGGCAAGGCTAAAGAGTACCAGCCATTTCAGCACTTAACTATCTATACCCCATTTATCAGGAAGAATGATAACTACTTGAATGAAAAAACCTTTCTGCTAATCCCATACAAATACCGACAGTATAAACCTCAATGATTACTTTACTGTATACAGCATGGATGTGCCTACTGACAAGTATAATACTCATTTTTGTCTCTTTACCTTAATTCCTTCCTTTTGGTCATCCTCCTACTTTTTTCAATGTACTGGTAAAGTTCAATCTTACCATTTTCTGTAGTCAACAGCCACATGGCGCTTGGTGTGTCGAAATCTGGATTTTGTCCTGTGGTATATGTAAGTGGTACATACCATTTATATCTGTTGACAAAATATTCATCAAAAGTTATATTCAGGGATAATCAAAGCTACAGCGGAAGTTGAGTCATAATATTCAAGCTTTGTGAAATATTCAACAGTTGGTTGGAACCTGACAATCAGTAAAAGATAACATTTCATGTATTGCTACAAGATAGTACAGCAAGAGCGAAGATTGTTGAATAGAACTTGATGGAAATTGATGAAACTTACCCCAAGTCTGGATACGCAGATGAACCAGTATCAGATGCAGGATCTGTCAGGAATCTTTTCTGTGTTGCCATAGCCTTAATCTTATTTGCTTCTCCACCATATAATCTGGTTACAGTAACAGTTGGAAAGCCCATCTGTCGTGTCCAAGTCCTCATGATGGTTTCCACAGTAAGACCAGACCCAAAGTCAACATTGTCCTCTTTTACTGCCTACCAAAGTAAGGGCAATAAACAATTGAAGATCAGTGCTTATGAGGAACAAAATTATAACAGCAGATTATTCTCACCCGGAAATTATTTCAAAATATTTCTGTGAATGTTGTTTTCTATTCCATACTTTCAGCTCGTTAAAAAAATCCAAGGGTACCATTTTTAAAGTGACCCAAGACAACCTTGATTTTATGGATTAATAAAACAAGTCGCTTTAAATTTTCATTGCATATTGATTAAGTCATTGATTATTTATTCTAAGTGGACTAATTATGCAAAACAAATGTAATGCATTATAAAGTAGAACACTCATCCCATGTTTGAAAAGGGCCAGCGCCAATCTAAAAGACCTGACATCACAGAGATTTGAGTTTTCAACACTTCCAATTCTCAACTAAATGTACCTAGTTTATCCCTTGTTACCTTACCCTTTGCAAGTTGCGCCACAAATCACTGTTTTCTGCTGTATTGTTCTGCCTGTCTTTCAGGTAATACTGAAAGAAAATGGAAGGTGTAAGACAACGTGCAATGTAAAACAGTCATCAGACCATTGTAGCTCTTTCCTGCAATACTTAATACAGTCAAAACTCCACTTTTTTCCTAAGTTGATAGGATGAGATTTGAATAATTCTTGGGTTTTACCTTAAGTCCTTTTGTGAATGTGCTTTCACCAAGGAAATATCTCATCATACGTAGAATGGAAGCACCCTAGAGAGAAAGAAACAAAGACCAGAAACACTCGGCTTAATATACCAGTACTTCAATCACTGATACATTTGCTAAAATGAGATATGTGAGTTTCATTCTTACCTTATTGTAAGAGATTGTATCAAACATGGAGTTGATTTCTGATGGTGTAGAAACTGGAATAACAATTGGTCTTGAAGTTATGAGAGCATCAGTTGCCATGGACCTCTGCAGATCGTACACTACAAATTTGTCCCACTGGGGAAGATAACAGTTTTTTTAATTCACAGTAACTGACAGACCATATACTGGGGATTAATGCAGTGGTTAAAGATACGACTTGTGATCTGAGGGTAAAGGTTCAAATCAATTTAACGCTCTCTTCCAAAATATCAATTTATCACAAGTCGCTTATACATATAAATGTAGTTTGAAATTGTTTTGCAGTAAACTGTACCATCACTACAAGGAAAAGAAAAGGTCTGGATTGTTTCAGGTCTAGTGAATCGGACACAAGCACTAGCCTACTTGACTCTCCTCCTGTATGAATACCAATGAAAAGATTTGGGTATGTATACATTAAACATATCCCACACTAGAGATAAATACAATTGGTACAGTGGCAATGGTCAGGACCACTGTAGTTTTGAATGGGACAATCCACAAGTTTAATTAAAGAGTTCAACTATGCTCTCAAACTTGATTTTGATAAAACAATCCATGAACATACTACCAAAATGCAACAAAAACAAATAACAAGTTTAAAGAGTTCAACTATTCTCTCCAATTAATTAATTTTGGATTTGCCCTGCCCAATGTGCATTTAACACTGAATACTCAATGTACCCCCGACAGCTTGTGAAAAAAAACACAAGCGTACTCGGGTGAAGCTTGAACCCACGACCTCCTGCTTACTAGTGCAGACGACTTAACCACTCAACCACCGAGCTTGCTGGTGTCGGCTGGCTGGTTCGAATCGAATGTAGCAGCGGGTACTGCTGAGCATACAGTGTTAAATACACGTCGAGCAGGGAAAATCCAAAATTAATTTACATCTCCCAGCACAAATCCATCTTTGAAATATTCTCTCAAACTTGATTTTGATAAAACAATCCAAGAATATACTACCGAAATGCAACACAAACTTTACAAAATCACAAGTTGACTTCCCAATGGCAACTTACAATTTCGAAGTCTGGCTCTACTTGCTCTGTGCCAACATATTCAACATAGCTGGCAAATCCCTCATTCAACCAGATGTAGTCCCACCATTTCATGGTGACTAGGTTTCCAAACCACTGCAGAGGACAAAGCGTTGGGAAAAAGTTCACTACTAAATTAAACAACTTATGAACAACAATGGTACAGACTAGCTCTGCCATTCACACTTGCTATACCTGATGCGCCAACTTATGAACAACAATGGTACAGACTAGCTCTGCCATTCACACTTGCTATACCTGATGCGCCAACTCATGAGCAACGATGGTACAAACTCGTTGCTTCTGACTTTCTGATGACACTCCATCCTTGTACAAGAGGGCACTTTCACGATAGGTAATCAGGCCCCAGTTCTCCATAGCACCAGCCGTGAAGTCTAGCAAGGCGATCATGTCTGAAAAATTCATTAAAAAATCACCACCACAAACTGCTACATGTAACTTAACAAACAGAATCACAAGGAGACTTTGACCAAAGAAACTCTGAAAGTCATCTTCTCATCAAGATATGTGGTTTTTGGATGGATGAAGGAAAGTCAATTTTTGTTACTTACCCATTTTTGGTAATGGGTACTTGATATCCATTCCATAAAGGTGATCATAGTGATCCAAAATATCGGCACCAACTTGAAGAGCATAATCTGCCTGATCAATGAAATCTTCCTGGGTCCAGACAGCAAACTGAGAAGACAACAAAAAGTTTTAAGCTATGGCACAAATTTTTGCCAACAAAATACAATGAAGAGTAATTAAGTACTTCATGTTTCCTGAGATGTAACTTGACTAAAATTCTGAGAGGAAAGAGAACATTCCAACAACTAAGCCAGTCTTGTAAGCAGTTGTGTCATTTCAATTCATTGTTCAAAGCACAGTTATTATATACAGTGGCCCACAACTGTCACGGCAAAAGCAAAAGCACCACGGCAAAAGCACCAAGGCAAAAGCAATTACCCACGGCATAAGCAAAAGGGTCGCGGCAAAAGCAAATGGGCCAAGGCAAAAGGAAAAACGCCACGGCAAAAGCAAAGTGTCAAGGCAACTGAAAAGCAAGCGCCACGGCATACCACACTGAACAAATGACTAGGAATCAGTCTAGTATTGTACATGTACATATTGGCCTATTGTGTACATATAAGCTAATTGTAATGATGCGCGTGTGTGTGCTGTGTTACCGATAGTTAAGTTATGCACATGTGCACAGTACAGTACACTTGTGGGGCACCATAGTTATAACTCTCTAATAGACAGATACAGAAAAAAGGATTAACATAAACTAAAGTACAGTGCTACTGACTGACCCATGAAAATAACATTCCATTCAAAACTATGTAAAATTAAACAGATGCAAACTAGACAACGTGAGAGTGCAGTTTTTCAAACTTAGTCTTAAACTGCTAGTGACAAGCCAGATAAACTTACGCTAACACCATGTTCTGTGGTCATGTTGACGGATACAAACTCACTGACAACGTAGCACACAAGGTATGTTGACATGATAACACTCTTCTCAAAAGTTGCTCTGACCCAGCCATCTTCCAGAACCTTATCTGGAAGACTCTTGGGCATGTTGGCTAAAGCATGGTATCGGGGCTGATGTTCCAAGATGATACTAAAGGTAGCTTTTAGATCAGGTTCATCAAAGCATGGGAAAGCCTTCCGGGCATCAACTGGGTCAAAGAAGGTGCTTGCCAGGAACCTGAGTTTTTAGCAGAGTACCAAACTGATTGTAAAACGTCTTTTGGAAACTAACACCATAATATATATCATTATCCTTTTAAGCAAATAGTTAGTTAGCTTTTACGGCCTCAGGAGTGCTGCATTTGTCCAACTGTTATATTCTCAAAGCAAATGACATACACTAAAGAAAATAACTGAGAAATTACTTTTCTTCTCCAGCTTTGGTGGTGTAACTCATCCGGTAGTAGCCTCGCAGATCAGCCTCCAGGGGCCCCTGAAATTCCATGTGTAGGTTGTACTTTTCTCCAACTGTTAAATAGGAATTTAACTCCACAACGACAAAATCATGAGGCTCATAGATCCATGGTTCCTTGGTTCTAGTTGGTGTTGGGCCATCGTTGATTCGTGTTATTTCAGTCACTCCTTCAGTGAAGTTGAGACTTTTGCTGTGAAGCAGGACAATACTTGTCTTCTCCTTACATTCAAAGAGGATATCTACTGTTCCATTGAAGACAAACTCAGTCAAGTCTGTTCTAATTGTCAGGTCGTAATGCTCTGGTATCAGAGACAGGGGAAGACGAATCTCCTCCCACACTTTAGGGGTGTTCCTGCATGAAAATCAAACCCAATAAGAATCAATAATCCTAGATTACAGATCAATAAGCACAGATTACTTGATGAGTGAGTTGAATGAAGCACACCACTTTATATTGCTGCCATCAAGAAGGTTGCTGAGAATGAAGGATACACATTACTACCAACAAATCAATCACTGCAAACTTACACCGTTTCTGTCAACCAGCCTTCTACTTCATCGTAAAATTGCTCCACCCATCTTATATTAGCTTCAATAACAGCTACAGCTTCAGCAAATGCCCGTGCTCCTGTGCCTTGATCTGGATGATCCTCCATGAATTGCTTCAGCTATAGTATTCAAACATTAGCAGATTAAAAACATGGTTTGCATGTCTGACATAATGATGCTTGCACCAATGTTTGAAACACTTTGTTAAATTCAACTACATGTACTGGGCCGAAAATTCCCTTATTTGGTTAGACAGTCTAAAAGACACAGGTAAAGAGTGATAAAAACATTTAGTTGCTCAATTTTAATTTAGCAATTCAATATAAAGTAGTGTCTTGATTCTAGGCCATCTGTCAACCAAATGAGCAGTAAACTAGCCATTAGACAGCCTTGTAAGGTAATTTATTATCAACAAAATTCTCCAACTAAACTAACCATTTGAAGCTCGAATTCCGTGTTGAAATTGGATGTTATCCCACTTATAAGTGAGTCTAGAAGGAAGACAGTATCTCCATACCTGTCATGAGAAAAGACAATAAAGGAAATGTAGTAAAGAACAGGTGGTACTTACATCACTGTGACGTATAGCTATTCTCTGTGCATGTAGATGACCGTTTTCAACCAGTACATGAAACTGAAATGCCAAATAGTCCAAGGATTTAGTTCCTGTTTGTGGGGCACATAGTAAGCCTGATACTAATCAAAACTGATGGAGATCTTTGCTTAAATCCTTACTCCTCTCGAAAGAAGTCCCAGTTTGCTCGAAAGAAGTCCCAAGCAAGAGGCAAGCCAACAGGATTTCCAGCAACTGCTGTGACTACATCCTCTCTGTCTTGAGATCGAATGATGCTACTATCCAGGCTGCTTTTCAAATACCTGAGAGGAAGAAAAAAGAAAAGTGATACCTTAAAATGAGGAATTCTAAGTGCAATGACAGTAAATTTCAAAACTACCTTAACCCTAACTGCCCAAAACCTGCCATACTCTAACAGCAGGTTTTGTGAGGTTTTGGCAGGTTTGGTACCGTACCTGAGGAACTTGTTGTTGAATTTTGTGAGACTTGGGATGAAAGGCCCAGGGAGATGGTGTTGGATTCTGTGTGAGTTGGGACACACAGGGTTCGTTGTGTGCTGTGTCTGGCTTGCT
>NW_019091369.1:4349292-4405390 GCF_001949145.1 Acanthaster planci | reverse complement strand
TGCGCCTCCGCCTGGCGGAGAATTTTCCTTGAATTGGGACACTGCACCCTTAGCCCGGCTGACAAAATTATGCGACTGTCGTTCATAGGTGCGCCAAGTCGGGGGGGGGGCTAGCTTCGCAAGCGACGTCACCTTTCAATTTTCGCTGCTGCTCTTTCACTTTGGGAGTCAAAAAATGGACATTACTCACAATGACCCCACAAATGATCATGGAATTTTCATTTAATTAAAAAAATTAAATGTAGAATTGCGAATCAAATATTTGCCAGCCTTTTTCCTTTTAAGAGGGACGCCGGTGCCGCGCGGCCAGACAAAAGTTTGTGGGCTAAATCCCCCCCTCACCGTAAAACCACGCCTGGTCGTTCGGTGGGGGCGGCAAGTTGAGGGAAACTAGTGGCCCAGTAAATATAAACATCTAACAAGATTATAAACGAAGACTGGGTGAGTATCCAGTAAATATTAGCAATATCAGCTACGCTACAAGAGGCATAAAATACCGGTATGTATTGTAGCACAATGTAGCCCTTTTGCCCAATGTATTTATAGTGGGTTACTTTTACCTTGCAGTTCTAGAAAAAATACCCTTACACACACACAATCCAGAGGAGGTTATATCGGCACTATTATAATGACAACAACACCTCGACTTACCCATTTTAGGCAGTGGATATTTATTCTTCTCTCCGTACAAGTCATCAAAAAAATCCAATATGGCCGCCCCCTTTTCCAGCGCATAGTCAACTTGATCGATGAAATCTTCTTGAGCCCAAACTCCAAACTCAAAAAGAAATGGACATTTAAAACTTACTTGGGAAATCATTAATCATTAAGTGGAGTTTTTACGCATTGAACCGATGTCTCACTTTGTGCATGCCAAATTAAGTTTCACAAATTAAAAATGAAAACGGATCACGATCAATTGATTCAACAATCAAAAAATAACAATCACTGAGAAAATGGTAAGGATGCCCAATAGTTTACAATCAAAATAGTGTAATTCGTATTATGTGGTACCTTCACGCCATTGGTTGTGTCTTTAAACCTGGCCTCGAACTCACTGACAACGTAGCATACAAGGTATGTTGGCATGACAACACTCTCATCAAAAGTCGCTCTGATCCATCCATCCCCAAGTGTTGTGTCTGGACCAGTTTTGGGCATGTTGGCTATGGCTTCGTACTGGGGCTCGTGCTCCAGTGTTATTGTGAAGGTTGCCTTTAAGGCAGGCTCGTCGAAACATGGAAAGGCCTTACGGGCGTCAACCGGATCGAAAAATGTACTCGCTAAATATCTATGTTGAAAACAGGACAAAATTGTTTGCGTCAAAATGATGACAAGCTGATGTGGGAACAGCTACCAACCAGAGGTGGCAGCAAGTCATTTTTTGCAAGTCCAAGTCAAGTCACAAGTCACAAAAATAGCTATTCGAGTCCAAGTCACAGGACTTGATTCAGCAACTCTGCTACCAACTACAACTAATGTTTATAACGCCTGGCGGACTTATCACAGGTCACTAATTTTATGACTCGAGTCGAGTTATAGCAAATTTGCTCGCAGTGACTGGAGTCGAGTCTTTTCACCGTCGGGACTAAAACTTGAACCGAGTCACTAAAGCTGTGACTCAAGTCGATCTCAGCGGAGTCGCAAATGACTGGTGGCATTACCACTCTGGCGCCTCGTGATAAATGACCGTAAAGCCTGTCAGTGCGACAAGTTTGTGAATTCGATGTTTTGAATGATACTTGCACAGGACGGAATCCAAAATGCGCATAACGCTATCGTATTCAAACACTGTACGCAGCATTTGAGGAATTCAGATCCCTTCTATAATAATACCAGAATTAATGCCACTTTATGAAGAGGGAAGTGTATGACATAATTTATTATCGATACCTATAGCACTTCATTCATTACTTTTATTAGGTCAGTTTACCACCTGCGCAGAGATATGTTTGATAAAAGTCAACAAACAGTACGAAAGTCAGGTTTGTGCAAACATGACAACCGATTTACAAGAATAGAAAAAATATGGACTTTAAAGCAGCATAAAGTCTTTATTGAAAATAAAGGGGCTAATTAGGATGAGCCTTTAAGAAAATAAGGTCACAGTTCAATGTAGGCTATAATAGAACAGAGAACAAGGTTTAGAAGTGTACATATTTTGTTTGCGCGGGAAAGCGTGTACCAAGCACAATGGCAAGACTAACACTGTGCTAAGTATTGGTAACAGTGCGTACTGCGTACCTCTCGTGTGCATTGAAAGCCATTTCTTGGATCATTCAGTGCTTCAGCGATGGGGCATTCTACTATTTCTTTCTCAAAATCCATCCAAGCCTTTTGAGGTTGATCAGGCCGTTTCAATATTATGCCAATGTTATCCCAGGCTTTACATTCGACTCGCAAATGTTTGGTAACAGCTGTAATCATCAAATTTGCCTCTTTTTTGGTAAGAAAAGGGACAGCATCGTACATAAACATAATCTTCAATAGTGTTTGCAAATTATCAAGATCTTAGAAGACATAGATATGCCTACAGACTCAATCTAATGGTAATGATTTTCCACATGAAAGCTGTACAAATGAAAAATGAGTAAGTCGAGTTATGTACACGTAACCAAACCAGAGTGATAAATTTAACGACAGTGGTCAAAGTTCGTCTGATGAGGCAAGTGTGATAACAGGCCGGTATAATGCGCCATGATAGTGCAATTTCGTTGTGTACGCGTTCTAATCATAGGTGTGGTCCTGCCGTGAGATATTATGACTATAAAGATCGGCAGCGACATTAAATCATTTTTCATTTAAATCGATTTTAATTGTGCTTTACTTGAGACATATTTTATGCAGACAATATGGGACCAAGGCCTCTCGTTGGAGGGTAGGGTGACAAGAAAGCCCAGCCTTTTATTTAATGAAATCTATCACTCCACTGTGCTGCAGACCTCTGAACGAGTCCCACACCCTTGTGTGTTAAATGGCCTAAAACGGTGTCTTTTTCTTGAAATTCCCTGAAAGTTACTTTAAAAAGCGAATAGGTCTTATTCAACATTCTTCTCAACTAAGACAATGCACCCCTTGTGAACGTTGACACACGGGGCTTCAGTGAGAGATTATTATGGGTTCTTACTTTTCTTCTCCGGAGGCCGTCTTGTACGACATCTTGTAATAACCCAGTAGATCATTCTTCAACGGTCCCTCAAACTCCAGGTACAACCTGTATCGTGCTCCTTTCTCCAGCTTGCCGTTCAGCTCGATTACAGCGAACTGGTTGATGGCATACAGCCAGGTATCTTTAGCCAATTTGGGGGCATCAGCCCCGTTACCCTGCCGCGTTAAGGTTGTCTTCCCTTCTGTGATGACTAAGTCCTTACTGTGAATCAGTATGAGGTCGGTGGCTTCTAGGCATTCCACCAAGACACCAACAGAACCGGTGAAATGGGAGTTAGTGAGATCAGTTCTGACCATGAGATCGTATGAGATGGGTCTTATAGTCTCTGGAAGGCGAGTAAATTCCCACTGCTTCTTGACAGGACTGGGAGTAGGAACAAATTCTGTTCTGTATAGTGACGGAAGACATAACAGCAACACTTTCTTTAAATGGGCTTATTGAAGCTTAACAAGCATGGGAACATTTTGATGTGACTTAAAAGATGAAAATAGGCCTTAAGATCGTTGGCCCATTACTCACACGTCTTCGCATTTTGGTAGCAAACCACACATAAGTCCAACCAACGTTGCCGTTAACAAAAACGCCAAGAGCAGAAAGACTGCCGCTTGTTTAGTGACCAAGTACTTCCCCATGATGATTTGTGTGCACTACATCACCTGCAAGGAAGGTGCAATGATTATTAAATAAAGCCAACTTACAGCAATTATCCATGGGCAGTCTCGTTATTGTCATTTACTTACTTTTATTCATGCAGAAAATGGTCAAGCCGTCGTTCATGGAGTAAGTACTATTGAACAAAGCCACAGACATGATTTTTTAAAACCTATATAAAAGCCATTTGCGCTTTGCGACAAATATTTTCTCAAAGTGGTTTTTCTTGATCACAGTTGGAAAGTTCGGTACTGAAAATTAGTCAGATTCCATTCACGGACGCAAAACTGTCACTGAGTTATTTTAAAAGATAACAAGACACACGATGGGACAACTCCCCTGCCCATGGAAAATGTCAGCATGCATGTCTCAAGGAGCAGTTAATGTTGTTTTTATTTTATTTTTTAGCTCGACAGTCATAAGTTCGATGCCATACTGGATGACATATGGTTTCTTGTTCAGGTAATGAAGCTGCTTGGAAGCATGCCAATCAGGCAGGTTGAGAAATTCAGTTGGTGCATATTAAAGGACAATAACCCTGGTCATCTAAGACCTACAGCCAGCTGCTGCCCGCAATGACATGCGTCGCCAGAGCTGCACGCAATATATTCGCACAGTTAAAAACAAGACTACAATTAAAATAAGCCTGAGAAAAGTTACTCGTTATTTATAACTAATCTCTGGCCACATTTTATAATTATATATAGAAAAAATCATTTCCGCGGCAGAATCGTAGTAGTATCGTTTCTAAAATGCTGGCGCTTTACTTTCCTGAAACCATGAAAATCCCGACAGGTTCTCCATGGAGGCATCGTGCCCCCCCCGCATACGCCACAATTCAATTCAAACCAAGGGATCTTACAATCAGATCTCTTTAGCCGTACGAGCTAAAATGACAATAGCAACGCAAGCTTCTTCATAAGAGATCGAAACTTTAGTGATTGAACCTTACAAGGCTAAACCCGAAAACTCGAAAGTGTTTGAACGGCTTCTCAGCACCGTCATGAGCAGATGTAAACTTACAGAATCTTGTTCGTGTATCTACAGGTACATGTATATACATGTTTGTATTCCTATATATTGATTTGTTCCTCAAACTTATAACAAAATTGAAATATTACTGCCAAACAGAAGTGACTTAGCCGAAATATACCCACGGACGTTCACGGCGACAAAATCAGACTTACGTACTGTACATTTGTCGGTTCAGAAGGGGTGTAGAGGAGACCCACGCTGCGCTCAACGAACACCTGGTGGTCTCTGAACGACGTCGCGTAGATGTGGTGTTTTATTGGTTGTAAATACTTGAAATGTCGTACGAGTGTACCGCTTCAAACTTTAACCCCTTGTGGTTAACATCAACCTGGCATCCAACGATCGAGTGCACCGGTGTGTATGCTACTCAGTAAAGAGTATGACCCCTGAAAAATTAGAGATGCTATAGCCTACATGTATATCACAGGGCCAGTTTAAATTTGAGGGACGCAAAGGCGCGTAGACCGGTCTTGATCTCGGGTTCCGAATCGTGAGTGACCGTTTGAGTGATACAGTTTCGAATTTATAAAAACACAAAGTTCAGCCTAATTTGTAACATTTCCATCTTTCCAGTCGGAATTTTCTCAGATGGACGGCCGGTCAAACAGTAAGCAGCAGCATTAAGCACCTGGCATTCTAAGAGTGACAAGAAAACGGTGCCACTTGAATAAATTAAAGGACGTTCGATCCGTGTGGAAGAGGTTCCAGGACCCCAGAAACCAACAGGAAGGGATTTCTTTGCCTCTACTGCCAGTTTAAAATTGCGACAAATTTTGGATAATAGTTGCGCTCCTTTACACGCATCGCTCATAGGTTGAACACACACAAGTGCCTTCTGCCCGTAGCTTTGTGGCACTGCATGTATTCGGGATTTACGTTTACTTCCCCCGTATGTCACCTAGCATACGGAACTGAAGGCTTGGCGTTTCATTCCGAGGTCTCTTGTGCTATGCCTTTGCAATTCGTATTTGTGTTTGGCAAAGAAACTACCGCATTCATTTTCTCAGAGAAACTAACCTGTTTGCTAATGGCACACATCAGTACTTCCCAAACTCCATGATTAAAGGTGTATAAGCAGTATTAAGCACTTTGGTAAACGTCACTTCCAGGTTAAATAACGATAAAGTAGATTTATGTCGGGTGGCATATAATTTTTCAGTGGGATTTCATGTTACCGCATAAAATAAATGTTTACAGAGATTTCTGGAATCGCTCAGTAAGACTCCCTAAGCCTAAGTACCGTATACCTGGTTAGGGACGTTATTTTCATCATGTAAACTTTATCATGTATTATTTATTTCCAGGCACACAAATACAAACAGTTAGAATAATGTAATACAAAAAGCAAAAACACAAACGTGGAAAAGCATAAGGATTTAAAGGTGTAAGCATAAAAGGAAAATAACCGTTTTGTGTAAGGGCAGACAAATGCCAGAGACAAATATTTAAAACATGAAAACGAATAAAGTAGAATAAACAGTGTGTAAAACTGACATGAAATAATAAACGACAGATAGGCATAAGATCAACAAAATAAAAATATTAGCGAGTTGAAAATAAAACGTACATAAACTCAAATCATGATAAAGGTAATAAGTTGATATATAGCAAGGAAATAAAATATTCAATGAAAGGCAGCTCCAATGATGAGCCTCTTGGTCATTAAACTATTTCCGTCTATAGAAGGGGGAACTAAAATCGAAATCTGATTTACTTCATTTGAAATAACCCAAACCTCTATGACTATACATGTATTTTCAATTTCTATTTTGATGAATTTTACAGAACTTTGATTCTGTATTTTACAGATTGATGAATTTCGAGGGTACTGTCAAACACGCAGTTTGGATTCAAGGCTTGAAACCCCCAAAAAGATTATAAAAACATCGTATCGACTTCAACTCACATTTCTAATACTAAATTACATTAGAGAAAAAGTTTGTGTAAATGACGGAAACAAAATAAAACAACTAAAACCAACCAAGACAATAACACAGCATTCATTGAAATTAAAAAGTAATCAACATTAACACTCTTATACTTTAGGTGTGCTTGAGCAGTGATTGCAACACCACTAACCTTACTCAAGGTGAAATTCTGCTGAGGCTAGGGGGCTTTTTGAGAAACAAATCTTGGCATTTTTTCTTCTATAAGGTTTATCTAAAATCTGAAATCTTATACAATTTTTTTGTAAGTTGACAATTTTCGAATGCACCTTTGAAGTCCATTAAATTTCACTACATTTTCCTGAAATTTAAATTACAGAATATCCTAATTTTAAAAGAATATGCTACCTCCTTTTATAAAACTTATTCTTGCCTTTGTTTTGTCAAAGAAACTGACAGGCTAACTGAGCACTGCACCCTTAATACAAAGTTTTTTCCAGCCATTTTGCTACCTTATTATAGTTTTGATCCATCCATCTGATGTTGTTCTTGATCACAGAGATGGCCTTGTTGAAGGCATCAAATACATCCCTCCCTTCTGCATAATGTTCCATCTGGAATTTCTTCACCTTTTGTTGCGAGAAAAACCACTAAATCAGAACTTAGAGAGACAGGGTACTGGTAAGTTTAATGTGATAAGATCAACTGCATATGTTGTCTTGTCAAACTATTTCATTTTCATTTTTCAAGACGTTAGGAAATGTTCTTTCACAGATTCTTTGTCCTCTGTCCTGCATGTACATTCTCCAGTAAGTTTAATACGGATATTATTCTTCATCCTATCCACAAGGTTTCTCTCATACAGATGTTCTTAAAATATGTTTCTATTAAGAACAATATTCATATGCTATCAGACCAAAATCTGACACAAAGAGCAACTGAATTTCTGAATGGCTAACGAACCCAGGTAAAATCACAACATGATAAGAATACTGAAGGAATAAGTAAGCAACCTAAAGTCCATACCTTTTCAAGTTCAGCCCGAGTGTTCAAGTCTGAAGTCACCATCCGGACCACCTGTAGTCCATAACTTTGAATAGAAAAAAATATTCAGGCCATTATTTCTGCCGAAAGAACCGCATGTTTACTTTTTTAAGGCTGCACTATTACATGTAGGTGGCAACTTACACAGTCTTGAAGAAATCCCATTTTGCAGCAACAAGTTCCCATGCCATTGTCCTTCCCAATGGGTTACCAGAAACTGCTGAGATAACGTATTGCCCATCATACGGTGACATCAATGAAGTATTTAAGACTTTATGCAGATACCTGATCATATAACATAAAAAGGATATTTTACATAAAATCTTTGTATATGGATTATCAATCCATACATAAATTGAGGTTCCACAGCTCAAAATAGTTTCTCCTCCTTCACCTTGAACAAACTTACATAAAGTGGTAGACTCAAGCTTATTTAAATCCAACAATACACAGACGACCAGGGGTCAGGACACTTCACATTCCAAAGACTGGGTTGGGTTCCAAAAAATTGTAGAAATGACTCTATCCAATTCTTCAAAGTTCATACATACGTACTCTATACTTAATTCTCCAAACTTCATTCTTGGAGATAGTCATATTCAACATCATCATAATTATTTGAGAAACACAGTACGTTTCCAAAACAGTTTCACTTTGGCTGCATCCCAGGGCATTTTCTAGAACATTCCAGAGTGAAGATTCCACATCAGGGTCAGTATAAGCTGTATAGGCCGCATCCCATTCCCGCTGCCCCCCTGCAGCTATGGCTGTACAGAATATTATTTCTTGAAGTCTGGAATCAATCCTGAAACACCAAAATTAAATATCAAATTTTACTGGCAAAATGTCCAAAATGGGGCAGTCCCAGGCCTTTATCACTATGAGTGTGTTTGTAAGTTATATTTACAGCAGATAGTACTGTACCACAAAAACTAGAAACATAAAGATCTTGAGCCAAGACCGAGACTGAAATGACTCAGAAATATCTCTTTACCTCCCAAATGATTGCACAACCAATATTGTCTTGAAAACAAATTTAATCACATCATAAATAATGCCAAATATTGACTACTGCAAACATGTCACAGATCCTTTATTCTTCTGGATAATTGATCTTTATTTGTGACAATTTCTAGATAGTTGAAGGTATGGTGTTTAGGTGAAGCTTTCATGGCAGAAAAATTGATATTATTGGCAACTTACATTGTGTTTGTTTTGTTAGTCATCATCCAATCAGCGTATAGCCTAGAAGCTCTGCTAACACAGTCTTGATTGCCAAACTTACAAGCAACACCAATAATTTCAACACGAGCCAACCTTTAAAAATCACACAAATGAAGCTTAATCAAGTCAGTGTTAGCTCATTCATTTAAATCATTTTCTCTTACATGTAAGCCACAGCAACAAGAATTTATATCCCCAAACGTCACCTGTGATGGTTGAATAAAAAAATTGAGTTGTCGGTCTATTAAAGTTTGGAAATATAGAGTCTAACAAACACAGCTTCTCCATATTCATTTACTCGTGAGAGTTACTTCAACAGACATGACAAACTTCATGAAATAGAACAAATAAATGCCCTTCTAATCAACCTTTAAACCTCTTTGTGGCCACAAAAATTTTCCTGGTGGTTTCCTACTCACTTTGCATCATAACCACCTTTATCATCCCAGCCAATGTATTCATATGCAGGGGTGACTTTATTTCTCACGTACTCCTGCAAAACATAACAAAAAAAACAAAGACAAGGAGTCTTACTGCGCATTCGTGAAAAGAAATTCAAATCAAAGAAGGACAGTACGAGGTATTCACCTCGTACTGTATACATATGATATCAAAGGTATATTGCTCTCCTTGTTATGTCTGAACTTTTGGAATGTGCGGTCATAAAACATTACACTGAAAAACCCTCAGTGTCAGTTAATAAGTTCTAAGCTTGTTTTTCATTTCTGAGCAAAACAGTTTGTACGCATTTCAAAGATTCAAAGAACAGCATTTCAAAGAAAGTATATTACCATGAAGTTCTCATTGGCATTCTCCAAAGCTAAATTCTCACTGACATAATCCAAGCTTTGTTTGACTAGGAACCAGGGAGCAAAGTCTTGTTCCTTGTCCAAGTAAGATGTCAGATCCAGTGCTATAGTCTGGCTGAGTTCTCCTACCCTTGCTAAATTGAAGGCATCATAGATGAGGGCTGAGCGAGTCGGTACTGAAATCGCCTGAAGATATCAAATAACTGCACCATGAAATTGTAAGACTTCAATGGGAACGAAAAATGGAAACCAAGAAAATTAATGAATTGTCACCTCTATTCCTAGGTTTTTTAATCTATGAGTAAACGGAGAAAGGGGAACATAAGAACAGAGATAGATACAACATGTATTCCAACATTTACTCCTTTTTGTAAATGGTACGTACTGTGTGATCTGTCTGCAGCTGAGCGCTAAGTAAAGCCCAGTTTCTCTCATCATAATTGACAATGTAGAAACCCGTCTGATTAATGTTGACCAAAAGCCAGGTCTCATTCCCACCAACACTGTCCAATACAAGTTCAGCTAATACATGACAGGAGACAGGGTACAATATGGGGTTACATGCCAGTGTGATAATTATCCATTATACAACATTTGAAAAAATCTCTGTCATAAGTAAATTGCAGACCATATGACATAAATTATTTGGTTTTTATCCACGGCAAGACTGTAGGCTATAACCGTGGATTATACAGCCTCACAGCACACCTGCTGGGTACACACCATCACGGCTCTTCACACACAGAGAGAACATTTATACCCCATGTGTGTACATGCTGAAGGTGCATTCATGGATCTTTGCACGAACGGTATTCTGAGCAATACTGATAAATGAAAAACACTGTTAACATTTTCTCTTTTCGGTAAGATTATGACATTTAAGAAACTAAATAGGTTATCATGGAATGATTAGAGTGAGTGGTAAGAAACAGGATTGTCGAAACCTTGTGAAACAGAACACTAAATGAAATTATTCTTACCACTTTACTTATAAATAGTCATTATTTATATATACTACTTTGACAGGATAACTTAAATCCTCCTCTTTTCTTAAGTTCACGTATGGACATTCATCACATTTGGTTCATAATCTCAAATGTGGTGCGCCTACTGACCAGTTAACCCTAACAGTCCCAAATCCTCCAATTTCAATACGATTTCACATACACCCTTCCGGGTTAGGGTTAAGGGTTAAATATTACTGTGTCAAAATGATATGGCCACTAGAAAATAATGGGTTGAATGTGCAGACTCATGCTATGTCGAATTTAGTGAAATAAAACAACATTTTTGAAAAAGTTTATGAATACAATATGATGAGGAGATAACCTAGTTCTTCAGATATGAAAAGGTGATCTGAATACAAACATGTGTAAATAAATGAACAGTAAAATAAACGCCAAACTTACTGATCTGATCCTCTGGTCTCATCCACTGAATCTCAGGGTTGACAAAGTTAGGATTACCTCCAGATGTGTAAGTCAAGGGTACATGCCATGTGTATCTACAGGTCAATTACAACACCTTTATATGTCATCATTCTGGCAAACCAAGCTTTTCAGGAAAACAAAAACATTACTTGCTCATGTGCAAACTTTACAGAATTTGATGTTTATAGATTATGTTGCTGGTAGAATCATAAACAGTCTCTCAAGACAAGAAGTCAAAATTCGTAGTCTTAACTACATTGTAAAGAAGAAACATATTACTCAAGATTTTAATAGGTACCCTTTCTCCAGACAAGAAGCCAATAACTTACCCAAGGTCTGGGTACAGCGATGTCGTGTCAGAAGACGGGTCTGTCAGGAATCTCTTCTGTGTAGCTGAGGCAGTGATCTTGTTAGCTTCGCCAGAGTAAGTTCTTGTGATCGTGACAACTGGGAAGCCCATCTGATTGGTCCATGTGTCCATGACAGTGGCTATGTCAGTTATGCCATCTCCAAGATCAACTCTGTCCTCCATTATTGCCTGAATTCACAAATAACAGTCATATCTTCAAACTGTGTTGTACAAAAATTAGGTTCAACGAGCAAGGTATTATCTTTAATATCATCAATAATGGTACTTCTAATTCTCACAAGACTCGACCACACTAAGCAGTTCTATCACAGATAAAGCTTTACTTGAAACATTAATGTAATTAAACGAATTTCTTCCTACCTCGTTCATGTGATACCACATGTCACTGTTCTCTGCATTTCTGTACTGCAATTCCCTTAGATATGCCTGATGTAAAGGCACAAAATGTATTCTATTATACAACCTAAGTCTAGGTATTTAAGTCTTGTTATCAAAGTTAACCACATAATAATGTGTACATCTTGTTCAATAATGCGTTTTTGTAAAGGAGTCTTACTGCACGTAAAGGAAAAACAGATATTTATAGTAGCTTTTAACTTGAAAAAAACCACTGGATAGGGATTACTGATAACTTACTGGATAATAACATGTGTAATTCAAAGTAAATACTTCTTGCAAAAGAATATGATTAGTTAATATTGTGCAAGTTTAATGAGGGGCTTTGAAATCAAGCTTTATGATCTTGCACACTTTTGAATTGTAATATATATAATTCTGAAACAAAACAAAACAGAACAATTATTTTACTACTCACCTTCAGACCTTTCAAGAATGTGTCTTGACCCACAAAGTGGTTTGCCATACGTACTAAAGAAGAACCCTACAACACGACAAATATTATTACAGCTCTTAAAAATGAACAAAAAATTTTACATAAAATCTTGAATTAAGATTTTTCACGGAAAAAGACTCAAATTTAAGAACGTAATCTGGAAGCAGGTTTAATTTACAGCACGCAAAAGAGACATTTTCACTGCAACTGATACAAAACAGCCCCATTTTGTTTTCCAACATGGATCAATGGCAATTTGGCTGTAATGCAAACAAGACTTTCTTAAAATCCTGGCTAATGTCCATTTATATACATGTAAGCTTTTTAACCTGAAGGGAAATGGGATTAACTGTTAGGTATCTCACGATTTAGCTAACTTAAATGTCTTCATCAAAATTATTAACCTTTAAAAGGGGAATAGGATCACAAACCTTCATATAGGCGATGAAGTGAAAAACATTAATTAAGTCGTCTTCTTGATGTACTTTGCTGATAACTGGCCGTGATGTAGTCTTTGCATCTATTTCCATTGCTCTTCCACTATCATATGCCACAAACTTGTCCCACTGTCAGGAAAAATAATCGTCATGTTCATTATAAAGTTTGGCCAAAACAGTCATTTACATGCAACAACTGTCTCAACTGTAGTGTAAAACTTAATGCCTAGAGTAACCAAAATAAAAAAATGCAGTTGCTGATGTTTGTCAGAATGGAATCAAGGGATCATCCCTTTAAGATGATGCTTTCAAAACCTGCAACAAAAAACAGTCTGCTGATAGAGCCAACCAAATGTATTCAATGCAGGTTTTCTTTGTACAAGTTACATATTTCAGCATGAATCGACTTACGTGTATTGTCTGAAATGATCAGTTATCAGTCTTACACAGATTCAACTCATCAGGTCTCAATATGATATTGCTCTAGTGCATGCATTGTTGCATTCTCATGTCTACTCAATTTTATGACCAAATCCTTTCTGGTACCGTAGGACATGTATCTTATGTTATGACATTATAGCAAGAATTTTGATGACAATTATTACAATTCTTACCAGTTTCCAGTCTGGTTCTACGTAAGCAGCTCCTACAAACTCCAACCAACTGGTGAATCCCTCACTCAACCATATATCATCCCACCATTTAACTGTCACCAGGTTACCAAACCACTGCAATTTAATGTTATGAAATGAGATAATGAAATGAGAAAGTACATGTTGTACAACTATTGGTTCCTGGACAAGAAAGTTTAAATGATACGGAAAGTGAAGATTCTCTTTTTATGGATTTCTATGTTTTTATAGATTAAAAAGAGTTTGTTGTATCTCCATTCCTTTCATTAGTTTAAACCAAAGGAGTTCAAAGTGTAAAAGAAGCAATTCAGCAAACTATGTTGTTACAAAAGCACCATGATGCTGGGTCAAAATCTATAAATTAAGGAATCATCTTAATAAGTGGAGGGTAGGGGAAAACTTGTCCAGGAATCAAATAAATATTTTCTTATGGGGAACAAGGTTAGTGCTGGATTTTTGCCCTGCTCGATGTGTATTTTAACACTGAATGCTCAGTGTATGGACCCGAAGGCTTGTGAAAAACCCACAAGCACACTTGAACACTGAGCAGTCAGTGTTAAAATACATGTCGGGTAGGGCAAAAATCCAACATTAATGTTTATCTCCCCGCAAAAATAGAGGAACAAGAAAAAAAAGTAACATCTTTGCTCTGTACCGAGTGAATGTTTTCAAAACTGTCACTGTGAAAATTCTAGACCTTACGTACTTGATGAGCTATCTCATGAGAGACAAATGTACAGACTCTCTCCTTCTGTTTTGCTGATGACACTCCCTCCTCATACAAGAGATATTCCTCATGATAAGTAATCAAACCCCAATTCTCCATGGCACCAACATTCAATTCAGGTAGGGCAATCATATCTGATAAAGAAGATATAAAAATGGAAACAGTTAAGCTTTCATCAGTCCAACTAGATTGTGTGTACGTAATAGCATGTACCTACATGTATGAATCATCCAACGAAAACTGTCAGGAGACGCAACTTTTATCAACCCTGGCCTAGTTTTTAACATCAACAAAGCTGAGCACCGCTTTCTGCCATTTGCTGTTTTGAATGAGATCTGTTTACATCCTATTTCATTAATGCCCTTGGTTATAGACAGCTACATCTAATGACACAATGTCTTCTACAACTGATGTAAATATTCCATCCAGAACATTTGGATGTAGATGCATATAGTTGCATGTATGGGAAAGGGTTTAAGCAAAATGCACGTTGGTAAGATACTGCTGGAATCAAGTTGGCAAGGTAGTTTTTTCCTCGCCTTCCACCTCTGTGGTCCCGGGTTCGATTCCCAGCCCGGTCCACATGTGGATTGGGTTTTCAGTCCCTACCTGACTTCATTGGTTTTACCCAGAACATTCCTCTGGGGTTTTCCTCCCGCCTCTAAAACTGTAACTGCTTCTCACTGTCTCCCCTTTACTGATGTTGGTGAATTTGGGTCGTTTGGCGGCTGCCCGAGTATGCCATCGGCTCAATCATGTTTAAATGTATTCATTGTTCCACACTTAATGTCTTCATTGTACAGCGCATTTGAACATATCTATATGAAATTTGTGGTTTATAAATGAATAAATTATTATTAAGAAGTTGCATCTAAACTGAAAGACTTACCCAATTTAGGCAAAGGGTATTTGTTATCTAATCCAAATAAGTTATCAAAGTAGTCCAGAATTTCCACTCCTTTCTGAAGAGCATAGTCAGTTTCGTTGATTGAATCCTCTGGAGCCCAAACACCAAGCTGAAGTAAAGATGTAATATTACAGATTCAAATCTTTTAACACATAATTAAATTGTTTTAGCCTGAATTGTTGGCATATGAAAGGGGCATACAGTCTTCTTAACTGTTGTTCAGTTAAACAGACAGGTAAACATGGTCATAATTGTGCTTTTCAGCACCACTAGCTCTATCATTTCAAAACCTCCTCCACTCTTTTCACACATCCAACAATTTCTTTTTATCGATAATTAATAATCTCATCAGCATTACAAAATGGGAAACAGAATAAATTCTCTGGATTAAATTCAAAATAACCAAACATTTCTTTCAAACTTTTCATATTACATAATCACTCTTAACCAGATTCCTACCTCAACACCATTTTGTGTGGTCATAAACTTGGCTTTGAAATCACTAACTATGTAGCAGACAAGATATGTTGACATGATGACACTCTCTTCAAAAGTTGCTCGCATCCATCCACCATCAAGTGTCTCTGGTGATCCTTTCATAGGCATGTTGGCTAAGGCATGGTACTGGGGCTCATACTCCAAGGTTATGTTAAAGGTGGCTTTCATGTCAGGCTCATCAAAACATGGAAAAGCCTTGCGGGCACTGGTATGTGTTAAGAATGTACTTGCCAAGTATTTGTACCTACAAAACATAAATCAATAGGATTCTATCAATTTCCTTGAATAATGTATGCTAAAGTCCAGGTTAATAGAAATTTAAAAGCGATAAGTTTGTGCCATGGAGAATACCAAGAAACATACAACTTCGATATTTTTCGGACTTCACCTTGTCTCATTTGATTTCAAGGTATAGCTATCCCAGTAATAACCACTCCAGTCATCTGCCAGGGTGCCATTAAACTCAACGTGTAGCCGGTATTTGATTCCAACTTCAAGGAGTGAATCCAGCTCAATCACAAGGAAATCTTGGTACTGATACAGCCACGGAGGAATCTTGAATCCTGGAGCTGTTTCACCATCCTCACGTTTGAGGGTAGTTGTATCAGTTAGGATAGTTAAGTCTCGACTATGTATAAGAATGACATCGGTCATTTCAGAGCATTCCATTAAGATGTTTACAGAGCCATTGAAGACAAAATTGGTCAGGTCTGTTCGGACCTTGAGGTCATATGAGATGGGCAAGACGGCATCTGGAAGGCGAATCCTCTCCCAGGGGTCCATGCTATGACAAACAAATCATTCAGATTATAGATAATAGTATTTGTATAAGGCAATGGGAACTACAACTTGATTTATAGCAAGCAAAACTCATACGAGAAACCCTTTCAAAAATTTTTGTAATAAAACTTCTGCAAAAAACACCTTCATCATTTTGATTTCTACTTGCACAATTTATTAATCAAACATGAATGATCTTGTGTAAGACAAATAAACCAAAGGCAAGGGAAGTCCACAAGTTAGTATAATTTGAGGATGGTGATTGCAGGAGATTAATATAATCTGATGCCAGTCAGTTTAGTCTGTGGGCTATCTGGGGATGCAAAACAACCAGAGCGTTATTACTTACACAGCTTCCTTTAGCCAACCTGCTACCTCTTTGTAGTATTGATCAATCCATCTTATATTTGACTCAATAACAGCTACGGCTTCAGTAAACACACGTGCACCAGAACCTAAGTCTAAGTGGTCTGCAATAAACTGCTTCACCTATAACAAACAAAAATGGTTTGACAGTTTCTATCTGAATCTATATCGAAGAGTAGAAACCCTTCAGACTTCAGCACACTGCAGTACAAAGTTGGAAAACTAAAGGACCCCTCTGCAGTACATGATGACTAAAAACTGGCACATTCATTGAAATCATCATGTCATTCAATCTTGGAGTAGTCAGCCTCATTTGGACGGATTTATTTCATGTCCTGACATCTAATTACAGGGAAGCATTACCATACGCCCACAATTTACTCTGACTATAAATCCATGTATCACTAACTTCAGACCAAAACATATAATTACCATTTGCAGTTCAAATTCAGTGTTGAAGCCAAATGTAAGTTTGCTAATCAGTGAATCAAGCACAAACACTGTGTCACCATACCTGAAATGAGAGATGAAGCTATTGTTAGAGTCTGGTCTTAAATCAAAAGATATCAAGGCCGTCAAATAACAGAGGTCAAACAAGGAACCCCCGCAGGGTCACATGATGAACTGGACCGCCCAGGGTCAACTGGCTGTCAAATAACAGTGAGGTCAAACAATGAATCCCAACAGGGTCACATGATGAACTGGCCCAGGGTCAAATGATGGACATCAAATATGGTTGTAGGCAAACTAAAGCCTCAAATACAATGGCTGATGACACAGAGTCAAAAGATGACCAAGAAGTCAGGTGACAACCAAAGATCATTGGATAACTTCAATTAGGTCAAACAATTCAGAGAGAATATTAGCCAGTGTCAATTGGTACATAATATGTAAACCCTCAAAGTTTGAGGATTTGCACAAAGGATGAGAAAGTATTAAAAATGAAAAAGCAGTTGGCTACAGGCTATGGACTTACGAAGCTCTCAAGAAGTCCCAGTTTGCTTGGAAGAAGTCCCAAGCCAGAGGCAAACCCACAGGATTTCCAGCAACTGCTTGTAACACAGCTGCTCCATCTTGTATTCTAATGATGCTGCTGTTCAAGATGCTATCCAGATAACTGCAAGTTCAGAATATAGACATATAAATCAAACAAATATAAAAAAAGATGATTCTTCCCCTTCAATCAAAATTCATCTATTGTCAATAATTCGCCAGATATTAAATGGATCCTTTGCCACACTTACGTTCTAAGAATCCATGGTTTATCGCTGCATGCCAGAGCTGTCTGCAGTGTTGACTTCATGGAGGTACTAGTATTGGGGTTCTGGTAATGTTCAAAAGCAAAGAACCACTCATCTTTGCCTCCTTGTGCAATGGCTGTACAGAACACTGTGGCTTGTACATCTGGATGAATACTACAAGAAAAAATAACAGAATTTCTTTTGAACGTAGAAATAGGTTTTATGTTTACAAAATTAAACTCACCCTGCATATCAAGACATGGTTTCAAAGTGGGTGTATTTTGCAAAACACTTAGCATCTCATTAAAAAAATTGAATCCATATCTTTTTTGGCCATGTACCATCAGATGTGATTTTAAAGACTATTCTTAACAAGTGATCAAATTTCTTATAAAAAGCATCACTCACAAGCTGTGGTCCTTGTTGGCCATCCATTCCGCATACAGGTTCACTGATGTCTGTTGACAATCAAGATTTCCATAGCCACATGCCATACTGATGGCAAGTCCACGGCTCAACCTGAAGAAAAGGAATCCAAATTTTCAGCAAACTAATGTTGTATGACTCAATTTGGGGATACCACACAAAGTATTGAATCTAAACAGTAGTCATGACAATTACATAATGCTGTACCAACCTTTTCAGATGGTCCCCTTCATCGTTCCATCCAGTATACTCGTACATCGGAGTTATGTGATTTAGCATGTATTTCTATAAAGAAAGTGGAGAAAACTAATAGTCAAAATGTTTCAAAGCTGGGTTATTGCCCAAGCGACTGGATCTTTGAACACATTAACCCTCACACATTCTCCAAAACAGAGCTCCAAAACTTGAAGGAAGTTCACTTTTCACTGTGACAGTAACAAGAAACATCTCAATTATTGAGGAATAAATATGCCCAGGAAAAATTTAAGAACAAGAAAACATTACCTTAAAGTTGTTGTAGGCTCCTCTCCTTCTGATATTTCTCTTGATGAATGCTACAGCATGATCCACAGCATACCAGGGCACATAGTCTCTTTCTCCTTTCAAGTAGCTGGTCATATCTAAAGCAGTAGGGTGGCTGACCTCTCCGGCCCTTGCAAGGCTAAAGACATCACTAATGAGAGCAGCTCGGCTGGCACTTGGAATCATCTTATGAAACATGTTTGGACAAACAAAAAAGCCACCTCGGTAAAGGATGATCTAGGGTCTTTGACAGGGGCTACTTGTTCCTTGCTACTAGAGAGATCAATATAAGCCAGACAACATCTTTTGAATTTCTACAAACTTGTACTACCAAAGCTTTAGTATAACATGCTTTTATCAAATTTAAGCAACTTTGTGGGAGACTTCAACGTCTCATTCAACCTCCAGTCCCTCCCTGGCTTAACAATCATTGCCGCTTTCCTACATGAGACATATTCTATCACAAAACAATATTTACTTATTTTACCAATTCAAGTAACTTTGCGGGCAGACTTCGACCTCTCCTTCAACCACCCGTCCCTCCCTGGCTTAACAATTATTGCTGCATTATTGCATGCGACATATCTTATCACAAAACAAAATTAACATGTTTTACCAAGTGATGGGTCTTTAGCTGCATCTTAATCAACTGCCAGTTCTTGTCATCATAGTTGACACGATACATTCCTCTCTGGTTGATGTTCACCAACAACCAGTCATCATCACTGCCACCTGAAAGCTGCAAGGTACCTGTCATGATCAAAAACAAATTGAAAATTTGAAACACCAAAGGACACATTTTATAGCCACAGACATTACCTCAGAGATCATTACCTCTCCAACAAATTCTTGAAACTATCCTAATAGTCCTCAGCCAGTTCAGTCATTCGTGTGACAGAAAAATCCTTCAATCCTTTTACATCAATACATGTACTTACCAAACTCATCTTGTGGTTTCAGCCACATGCTTCTCGGTGAATCAAAGTCTGGGCTGCTTGCAGTGGTGTACGTCACTGGTACATACCACTTGTAACTGTACATGAAATAATATCAGGAGGTCAGGTACATGTACGTATCACAGATTTAACCCTATCTGCCATCTAAACTGGACAGGGAGACAGTACTTTCAATTGAAATTAGATATTAAAACTAAAAACTGTATCACACACTACAATTAAGAGGTTTTGGACATAAATATCAAATTTTTGCGCATATCAAAGTGGCTTTATTCTGCAACTATGGCAATCACCTGGCATACATGTATATGCCACTAGTATACAGTAATGAAGTAATTATGTAAGCCATTATCTGTAATAACACAAAAATGACACAAATCACTAACCCCAAATCTGGGTGGTCTGTTGATGGGTCTGAATCGGGATCCGATAGGAAACGTTGCTGCTCTACTCTAGCTGTGATTTGGCGGGCACCATTGTATGTTCTCTCAACTTTGATGAACGGAAAGCCCATCTGAAGTGTCCAGGTGTCCATAATGGTTGCTACATTTAGCTCTTCACCAAGATCTATGTTGTCTTCCTTCACTGCCTTCAGAAATCCATGAGGAAAATGACATGCTTGCACTATTACACATAGAACTCACTGCAGCCATGGCGAGCAAACCTTAAAAATCTTGCAGTGTTTCTACCTTTAAATTCTTCAGCCTACAAACCCTACATCTCTTGGCTAATTAACTAGTGAATTTTGTAAGAGTTTTTTAAGGTTAGTTGTAGGCAAAACAATTACTGAATAACCATTAATAGAGCGAGTCGGAAATCACAGTTTTCTGGGTAAACTTCAAGTCTGGTCCAGATTTATTTTAATCCATTCATCTTTTTTTAATCCAATTAAACCTTCATAAGCCCTATGGTCACATATCAGGACAATTAAATTCACCGTAACTGATGTCCTCTCTCCCACAATAGCTACTTAGGTCTTTTTAATGATACAAGTTCATACCTTGTCCAGATAAAACCACAGGTCACTGTTTCCTGCATTACTATACTGCAAAGCGCTCAGGTAGTACTGAAAAAGACACGCAAAGAAGATTTCAAATTTCTGACATGGTCAAAGTGTTACATCCCTAATAACTGGATCAACTGTGCGGGGCTAAAATCCCACTTATCGGTACAGAATATGTACAAGATTCAGACAGCTTAAAGTGATGATGCAAAAAAAGTTGGGAGGAGATATGTGTGTTTCATTTGTACATTATTTTTAGCAGGTGCATTTCAGTTAGTTGTACATACCTGAAGTCCCTTTGTAAATGTCGGCTCTCCTAAGAAATGGTTCATCAAACGCAGAATACAGGAACCCTAAGACATTTTGAAAAACAGAACTATTCTGATAATATCATTACCTTCAATTGATAGATTAGATGTTAATGTTTAATATTAAAGTCAATTTCTCAAACATGCATACAATATTTAGTGGACGAATGTGATAAATTCCTCTCTGGTATGACCGAGTCTTTGATGTGGCAAACTCTCCAGACAATGAGCACAAATCCACGTACACATCCAAGCACTGAGCACACAACAGAAATGTTTCAATATTACATCCAGTTAAGCATAGTGTCCCCATTAATGCTAGTGAAGGGGTAAATACCTTCAGGTATGTGATTTTATCAAACATCATGATGTTCTCTGAGGGTGTTAGGGCATCAGTGATTATTGGCCTAGAAGTAACCAATTCATCTGTTGCCATGGCAGGATGAAGGTCATACAAGATAAACTTGTCCCACTGCAATCAAGAATCAGTGTGAATATTAAAGCGCATATATCATAAAGCCGTAAATTTGGAAGTTATAAGTCATCTCTGATAAGAGCTTTGAACGTGGAAGTAGAAAACAACATCTGACAAAGAAACAGAAAGCAAAGGTTGTGTACAATACATCATTAAAAAAGAAACCTTACAGATATAACAACACTGATCAAGTTTGACAAAAATTGTCAATTTCCTGCTTTACTAAAGACCTCTGCTAAATTGTTCCTACCATTTGCCAGTCTGGTTCAACAGCATTGGCTCCAATGTACTCAATATAGCTTGCAAAGCCTTCATTCAACCAAATGGAGTTCCACCATTTTGTTGTCACCAAATTTCCAAACCACTGTTAGAATAGACAAATTAATTAATGTGTATATAATATGATTACATTTCACAAGAAAATCCCATACAGGAAACAATTAGTATTTAAACATTGCAAGGATTACACATTTTCTCAAACTCTCCAAAATGCCGTCAAAAACCACATAATTTTGCTACTCCGGTTTACTGGGCTGAATTGGCCCGTTCTTTATTTTTTACTGTACCTGATGAGCTAACTCATGCGAGATAAGGGTCAAAATCCGTTGTTTCTGTTTTTCTGATGTTTCTCCCTCCTTGTATAAAACAGTTTTCTCCTTGTACGTGTTCAGGCCCCAGTTCTCCATGGCAGATATCATGAAGTCTGGCAGGGCTATCATATCTAAGAGACAGATATGACATCCATTAACTTTTGTACATTCTTGGGAACTGTTCAGGCTCACATTAAAATTTTTTCGAACTACCAAACTCCGAGAAACATATTGCATAGGGCCTATACTACCGGTATTTAATATCCAGGCCAAACAAATGTTCAATTGTTTAATGGCAGGCTGATAAATTTAGAAAGTGTACGTACATAAAAGTGTGCGTACATGTATCATAGCAAATAGCAGTACAACTTGGGGATATATAAGTTCTTCTCAAATATAGTATCTTCCAGCCCATATATGTTGACTCATAGTCAATCTGCACAATCACTCTATCTTTGTCAGATCTGTAAATCTTGAATTTTTTTGCATGATTAGCCAATTAATTCTGCTGATTCAAGGTTTTATCCTGACAGAATAATATTATGTGGTCTTCCTCCCGAAAACTTACTAGCCCCACTACTAGTGTGGCACGGACCCTCACTCTAAGATGGAGTAGGACTGAGGGTCCGTGCCACACTGGTGGGGCTACTCAAAAACTGGGAATGTTTCTCACTGCCCCTCTAACGTTACAGGTTTCTCGAGGCTCTCGAGATAATATAGGAAGCCTATCGTAGATGTACGTTACATTAGTTACATTTAGTTCTAGCCCCGAACAAATTAAAATTGCAGAACTGATCAGATTCATTTCATTCGAATCCTGATCCCGATAACCGAAAAGCTTACGTACGTCATAGAAGTATACATGACTATATATGGATTTAGCGAATCTGTTGCCACTGAAGAAGAAACGTTCAGGAGAAAGCCCCGACGATTGCTAGCTAGCTGTGCAGAACTAAACAACACGTGCACATGTACATGTACATGTATGTACATGTACAATGTATGTATGCATATACACGCACTGTACTGCATGCCTTGTGTGTAAACTAAAACTTGTAAAGCAAATAGGGCACAAGGGGGGCGCTTTTCATTTTCACCACAGAGCTCAATGGCTCTAAGTTTTCCTACAACGCAAGTCTCCTTTCTAGACTTGCAATAAATCATGTTCCCATTGGAAGGTACTGGTGTCACCTTCTTGAAGACAAACAGAGTAAACTGTTCGGAACGTCGAGTGTTCACCATCGATATCGGTTCTTCCCAGAACCACCGTGACACTCATACTACATGGTGCAACCGCAAGTCTAACTTATTCAACACTAAATATTATCGCCGCTCCACCCCCACCGCAGAAAGGCTTTGTTGAAGTTTTGAAGTATTTTTACTCTACTGTTTCCCTCAACTGAGGCCTTACCCAGTTTAGGCAAGGAGTATTTATTCTCTTGTCCATACAACAGATCAAAGTGTTCCAATATGGCTACCCCCTTGTCGAGCGCATAGTCAACTTGATCGATGACATCTTCACGGGCCCATACGCCAAACTAAAACAAAAGAACATGCACAACAGTATGTTACCTTTAACTTAAGTCTCCGAATTTAGGTAAAAATACTGCCCCCTGTAACTATGAAGCATCCCACACACAAAGTCATAATTCAGTAATCTCACACTGGCAAAACTCACCCGCACGCCGTTAGACGTGTATTTAAACTTGGCCCTGAACTCGCTGATAGCGTAGCACACAATGTATGTTGGCATAACGACAGTTTCCTCAAACGTTGCTCGGATCCAGCCATCTTCAAGGATTTCATCTGGACGACTTTTGGGCATGTTGGAGAGGGCGTGGTACTGAGGCTGATGTTCCAAGGTGATGCTGAATGTAGCTTTGAGATTTGGCTCGTCAAAACATGGAAAGGCCTTACGGGCATCAACAGGATCGAAGAACGTACTTGCCAAGTATCTGTTAATGAAAACGTGGTTTCAAAATTTGAGGCTCCAGCCTAATTAAAATGAGGGGAAATGAAGATCAAATTCTCAGAACCTGTTGTTGATCAGAATTGTGAATCTCATTCTCTTGCCCGTGACAATTCTTTCTTTCGCAAGATTGCATTCTGGTGCACTAGTCAAAGTAATTTATGGTGGAGATTTGGCTTTTAGTACAAGAAAAGGGTGGTTCTTACTTTTCTTCTCTGGAGGCTGTCTTGTACGACATCTTGTAATAACCCAGTAGATCATTCTTCAACGGTCCCTCAAACTCCAGGTACAGCCTGTATCGTGCTCCTTTCTCCAGCTTGCCGTTCAGCTCGATTACAGCGAACTGGTTGATGGCATACAGCCAGGTATCTTTAGCCAATTTGGGGGCATCAGCCCCGTTACCCTGCCGCGTTAAGGTTGTCTTCCCTTCTGTGATGACTAAGTCCTTACTGTGAATCAGTATGAGGTCGGTGGCTTCTAGGCATTCCACCAAGACACCAACAGAACCGGTGAAATGGGAGTAAGTGAGATCAGTTCTGACCATGAGATCGTATGAGATGGGTCTTATAGTCTCTGGAAGGCGAATGTATTCCCACTGCTGTTTGACGAAATCGGCATCTCTGTGGAAACATGTAAAATGTGCAATACTAAAAGCGATCAAGCGATGATTGTACTAAAAACTGACAAAAAACTGACTTTTTCATAAATTTCAGACACCAGCAGATGGATTTAATTCCTATAAAACCAAATCAAGATTCCAATGCAATCTTCCTTTCATGGAATTCGAGGTTTTAAATTCAAGTTGCTAAAATGTGACAAATTTATCATTAAGTTGACGGTTTGAGCAACTTTATGAGGATGGGTGGTTTGGGAAATAAGAGAGTTGTAATGACTCGAGTCAATGACTCGACTCGAATCCAAGACTCGACTCGAGTCCAACTCGAGTCACAATTTTGGTGACTCGACTCGAGTACAAGCCTATAAGTCTCAAAAAAAGTAAAAGCCAAATTTTAGTTGGCTAGATATCCGTCACTCTGGTTTATTTTCAGTATACCTAAATGACAATAAAAACACCAAAAAAGAACTTACATGTAGTTGTGTTTTTATTGTACTTCTTGTTCAAAAATGAGTGACTCAAATTGACTCGAACTCGGTACCTTACTCAACTCTACTCGAGTCGACTACACAAAGCGACTCCGACTTCTTGACCTAATGACTCGACTCGACTCGAAAAGAGTCACAATGAAATGACTTGACTCAGACTCGACAGTCACCAAATTTAGTGACTCGTTTCAACACTCCTGGGGAAATAAAGTCGTTGTCGCCATTGGCTTAATACTTTTAATCTCTATGTTTGTGCTAACTATACACGTAATTAAGACCCCTGAGTGGTTTATACTTTTTTGTCCTTCCATCCTTTAGACGTAGCCCCCAAATGGCAATGAGGAGAGTGGGGGTGGTGGTTGACCCCTGACCCCTTCTGGATCTGCTGCTTACAACTGTAGTTTGTTTTGTTAAACATTCGAATTGGACAGGAAGAACAAATTATACAGTGCATAACGAGTTTGAAATTTGCATATTGGATTTCTTGAGGCTCATGCCTGTAAATACGATTTGTGTCATGAAAAAAACTTACCTCTTTTCATAATTGAGTAGCATTCCACAAGAAAGTCCAAATGACACATATATAAGCAAGATCGTCCAATACAGAAAAATCACCGACTGTTTCTTTACCGAGACATCGGCCATGCTGGTTGAAAGATGACACTTGTGTGCAATTAGTGAAAAGGAAATATAAACAGCACTGAAAGGTCATGAAATGGCCGCAAACTTAACTGATTTTTGGAGAACAATTATTCTCCATTTGAGCTTCGAAACGTCACAGTGAAGGTAGCAAGTTAGTTGTAGAGGATTATGAACACCATGCAAGACTTGGCAGTCTCCTGACGACGGACAGAGCATACTGTCCAAAATGCTGAGTGTCTTCTGGTTCTTTTCAGGACCACACATACTCATAACAGAGAGAATTATCCTTGCATGGTGCTACCGCAAACCTCCACAACTAACCATTCATTTCTTAAAAAAGGAGTGAAGTGGACTTCATGGTTACCATTATATACCTTAAAGGGTCTCAAATATAGATTAAAATATTCACAGGTCAGCGTATTTATAAGGCACTATAGGCAATCAATCTAAAGGCACATTTAGGTTACTAGACGGTTTTCCAACTTGCGTTAGCAGAGGTTTCATTGTATGCAATTTTTCCATTGCACTGAAGTATGAACAGCTAGAACGATCTTTGGCCATAAGTTTTGACACCTATCATCAGTAAAGCTGATGTTTGGAAAATTATGCAGTATCAAAAAAATCAAATCTTCACCTGGCCAAATGCTTCGGAAGTGGGGCGGCAAACTAAACCTGTTGAAGCTGTATGCAATGTGCAATGTGTCAGTGCTTACCGTTTATCATTCAGAACAGGCTTACTGTCAGTAAAACGAACCAACTAGGTCTTCAGCAAGATGTCACTGCACAAAACAGGCCTGACATGCCACTGAGATAGCCTTTACTGGACTTGAATAAATTGTAGAAATCAGAAAACACTTAGTCGGAGAGTTCCATCATACACCTTACTTCCACGGCAGCAAACATTGACCATAGTGGGTATGCGACGGGCGAGCAACGCACCGAAGTTTTTGCTAGTAACCAGCACCCAGCCAACAAAATAACAAACATGCTGTGATCTTAAATGACCTCTCGTAAATAACTCACCTTTACTGTGTTTTATGGTTTCCAACGAGGTTTCGCAGTCTTAAACTAGAATCTTGCGAATCAAATGATAAAATACATACATGAATCAGCACATTCCACAAGAAAATCTGTTCAGTGTCCAGCAGTCTTCTGAAAAGCAGACAGGTAATTATTGCTCATCAACGATAGCAGTACATTTATCTAAAAAAAAAAATCGGACTTTGCCCATTGATCACTATACATGAAAATATTACTAACAAACCACGTCACATTTAAACTGTGAACGGTACGACTCTGTACTTTAATTCCTCTTTACTTGTATACAGACATTATTAATTGTAATATAAAGCAGCAATTAATTCGGAATTAATAATAATTATTGTCACATTTGCTCAAAAATAATGACCATGGTACTTTAGAATATAAATGGTATTACTCGGGAACAGTGAATCTTTACCAATAGAGGATTTATGATGCATTACTTCTCAACATAAAATGAAAAAAAAAATCATTTGGTCCTCAAACAATAGAAATAACTAAAATTACGATTGTTATCATCAAAACTAATTTCTTTCACTGTATATATACCTCTAAATAACTTCTCATTTGAGTGTGGAAAGAAATATTTCCAGGAAAGTGTGGAGCATTACTGCTTTCATAACGTTCTTAGATCGCTCAATTCGAAATACACCGTTAGAATGTTTGGTGTAACACAATGTGGTATCTACTTCTAACCTCTGTTGAGTGGAAGGTTACTAAAATAGCGTATGTCTTTTACGCCAAGTCTCGTTGTTTCTTGCTTTTTGGTGTTGCTTGAGCCGGTAAAATGCGCAAGATAGCAAGAGTTACCCCCATCATGGTAATTTGGAACATCCTAACCATTGGTAAAAAGTCGACCACAGAGCACTCTGCTGTCGATTGTCCAGTTTACATTGGTCAGTCCGCAGCTGTCCAAAATTACTGGAATTCCAAAATAAACGCACGTCCATGGCTTGTATTTGAGATGAGAGTGAAATACAACAGTCAGAGAGGTAGACAAAAACTCTAATACTCAAACTTGATTTCTATTTACACGAAAATGGGGTGACTGCACTTTCTCCATGACGTGGTCAACACAACATTAAGTTTGTTCCAAGTATGTTAACAATAATTATGTGTTTTAATTAATAATTAAAACCATTTATACACACCTTCTACAATTTTTCAAGTCAACTACAATTCTCCCAGAGACGTTCGTCCACAGTGTAAAGATAAACATGACTACACATGACACCGATAAATTAAAAAGGAAAACTTCATCGTGATATCAACAGAACACTGTCCAGTATCCAAAGTCGCAATATTTCAGTCAAATATCACCTCTCGCTGCTCCTGTTCAGACATCGCAATGAAAAACAACAAGTACCTGGCTCTCTCTCCTCCAGTTTATCTCCCCAACAAAGTAAAGATCGACATTTGCCTCTTCAGTATTCAACGTCTGGTATTTTATTTTAACTGAGATCTAAACCATCTTTCATCGCTCATTTCATATTCTTTATTTTTCCTTTCGACATATCCGTGCAAAGGACCAATCATGTAACGAAGAGCATTCCCACGTCTTACTAAGCGTCCATGTAGCAGGCATAAATTTGTACAACGAAAACCCAACGCATTTGCCTTTTTTCTAACTACATGTATGCCCCTCAAGGAGACCACATGATCTCAGAACGTTTCAATTATCGTCTTTTTGCAAAAATGAAGAATCCCAGTCCGAGTAACCTCATAAATCAGTCGACAGGGTGCCTGGCGAGTACCACCCGCCGCGTTACATGACAAAACGCACACCGCCAACTTAACTGGGGCTTTCTTCCTTCAACCAGAACCACCAGGTACTGGTACCTAAACTTGGAATTTTTCATGAAAAAAATAAGCAAATCTCGATTCTACTGAATATACCCAAGCAAAGATCACTTACCAATAGCATCTGAAGAAAAAAAACAATGTTTTTTTATCACACTCACCAGGTCTTAAAAGTGTTCCTGCCTTATAAATTTCAAAATTATCAAATCGTGGTCTTTACTAACCCTACAGCTATACAAATACCTCATGAAATACTGATCGGATATGATTTTGATGTTAAACAAAGTGATAATTTTTCATATCTAAATTTCCCAATAAAGAGAGGAAAATTCTACTCTTATCGATTGTCAAGTGTAAAAAACTAAATCTAATTACATCTTACACAAAACCTGTTACGATTATATACAGTTCGGGAATGATGCAATGCAATAATTTTAGACTTCATTAAATGTTAGATTTCGTTTAACTCTGCGATTAAAGGACCACGAGACTCCAATTGCGATAATGTTCCCAAACTGAGGACACATGCAACAATTATTACAAACACATTACATCGGTGACAATGAAGATGCATTTGACATTACCAGGTCACTATCACCTTTCAATATCACTCTAAGCACAGACCACAGGCAAGAGGAGATATGATCAAACAGTGCTAACAAGAACAATTTCAAATGAAATGAACAATCATAACAATGACATGTAGCAAATAACTCAAACTGTTCAAAATATAACGTGGGCTGGTGCGATTGATATGCAATCATGAAGTGTGAATTGGGAGACAAAAAACAGCTATATACATGAAGTAAGTCTTATTAACCATTGGGCTAATTTTGTTTTGATAACCAGAAGCAACAACACTCTGTTTAGCCGTCATTATGTCTAAAACACGAATCATTAATATACCTAATGAATATTATTGTTTGGATTTTATTTCCAACAGACATACTTCTGTGAACATCGTACAACGTGGTGAAGGTCACGTTCTAAAAAATTCAAATCCAAATTCTCGTACAGAAAAACAAGGTTGTGTTCCCACAATGCATTAACCACCGGAAACAGCCTCCTCTAACCACTGCTTGACGTTTTTGTAATTATTCTTCATCCAGCGGATGTTGACCTCTGTCATCTCTTCGGCTTGTCGGAAATTACTCAAACCCGCCTTTCCTGCCAGCTCGTTCTCTTTACTGGCCACAAAATCTTGCAACTGCAAAAAAATGGCCGATGGAATAATAGCCACTACTCAATAACACACAAATACTGATTATCAATTAAATGAATTCATTTTACGGAGGGCTGTCACTAATTTGAAATTTTCATAAAGAGGGTAGAAACTAGACAAGCGTATTAACTACCTACCTCTTTCAGATGGAAGTCTGTGTTGAACCACTGAGTGACGGCATCAATTATTTGATTCATGTGGAACAAAGTTTTAGCGTATCTGTTTAAAAAAATCAAAGCAACAAGAAAATATATATATTAGATAAACTTTTCAACTCAATTCAATTCAAGAAAACGTTTATTCCATACTCTTTTAAAAACATTACATTAAGTAAGAGAAGTTGGTGCATAGAAATTGACAAAATAAATAAGCTTAAGAAAATACATCAGAAATTTAAGAAACTTAGTACATTGAAATTAGCAATGGGGATGAGAATAACTTTTATAGATAGGCCTACTTGTGCTTAATGAGAAGAGAACATTAGAGCTTATGATAAGATACATGTAAGTCCATGTACAAATGAGAAAAGAAAAGAGCATGGGGCTGTGAAATAAGCAGAGGCTTGTATAAACAGCCCTTAAGACAGAAGACATAGCAAGGACAACACAAACAACTACGAGACAGCAAACAAACTTTAATAGAAATTATTAAAGTTTACCCACTCTCAGTTAAAACAGACAACTTATTTATCTCTCTTAAAGCCATATCTCCCTGTGGGTGCTTACTTAAGTACGACTTTTCGGGCGTCTTCCGCCTCTCAAGCATTCGCACCTGACGAGGGGCGGGAGACCCCCGAAAAGTCGTACTTAAGTAAGCACCCACAGGGAGATATGGCTTTAAGAGAGATAAATAAGTTGTCGGGATAATTCCTGTACAAGGTCAGGAACATCATAATGTGTATCGAAGTTAAAACAGCGTTTCGAGAATAAGCGCACCTTTCCTTCAGTATATCCCAATGTTGGCGGAAGAAGTTCCAGGCTAGATATCCCCCTATGGGATTGTTTATGGCAAACTTGAACACTTCAACAGTATCTTGGCGCCTCACCAGACTTTCGTTCAGGGATCGCTCCATGTACCTATGAAAATTAAAAAAAAAGATAACCTGAGGTCAAGCGAAACACCGCGCGTGGCCGAAGCCTGTAAAAGCATGCACACTATAGGGTACCGAAGTGAATACGTAACGCACACAATTACTGTGTTAAAGGCATGAGCGCGAGAACCAGCGCGTGAACCACTTTCTGGTTCACAGTGACGTCACACTTCGGTACTATATTAGAGATCTCCCTAAATGCGCGTCCGCGTCGTGTGGAGAGCGTTTAAACACGCAGACGCAGAACTTACAAGAAAAAGAACAGGCACAAAACAAAGGAGAATATTCCTCAAACGACCAGCGGATTTACAACAGACGGGACGTACCTCGGCCCTCCAGAACGCTATTTTAGAGCACAAAGAAATTTATTTTCAACAGGAAAAAATTATTTGATTGCCAAGGGGTCAATAAAAGAAATCCATATAACGGCAGTATTCATAGCATGATAATTTCCTTGACTTTGCTCCTGGGATATTTGTCTTCTAGTCTGAAGACTGCAAAAGAAGAAATGGAATCCACTTCAGACGAGGCAGAAAGGTAAGACAACAAAAGATTATATTTGAATACTTTCGTATCATACCCTAATGGCCATTTACTTTTGTGTCTCAGAGTTGGAATTAATTTGCAACATTTGCACAATAATTATTCTTCAAAGAAACTAATTAAGCCTTCGAAGAAAACTCATTAATTATATTAAGACATGCTCCGTGGCAGGTTCTGTGTCCTTCCTCTATGGTTTTTCAGAGCATAATATAAAATCTTCACAGATGGGGACGCTATCATTTATGAACGTTGGAGCGGTGGTAGATCAAAGCTAGTACGGCCTACTTATTAAGCAAATCCAATGCCCTTTTCCCCAAAACACTCGATAATTATGGAAATTGTAGGCTCTGAGGAAGCGGGCACCACTAAGCTTTTATCAATATTTGGATATAGCACAGACAAATAAATTTCATATTTTCCCTAATATTCTTTCAGCAAGCTCGTGAGTTCCCTTCATACGACGCTGAAACACGGTCGTTTTCCTGCCTTCATCAGAGACAAGCTAGACTACTTTAGGACAAACAGCTCCATCCTGGCTGTCTATCGCCGCCGTCTTCATGAAGCAGAAGAAAAAATTACCGCTTTGACCAGCCAGTACAAGGTTTTGAATCATGAAAGAGAGGATAACGCTCAGAAAAGACAGGAGATGAGCAAAGCATTTGAAGAGCAAATGAATGAATTGATCGCCAAGCATAAAGCACAAGTCAAAGAGATGCAAGATAAAAGCAACCTAGTTGCAAAAAATATGGATAAGCTCCTCAAGGATCACATCTCACTAAAACAAGTCAGGGAACAGATCGCTAACCAGGTCAAAGAAAACGAAGCCAAGATGGAACTCCAGGAAAACACGAATGGAGTCCTGGCTAAAAGGCTTCACCTTGCTGAGAAGAGTAGAGCTGAAATCCTGAAAAAATTGGAAGAGTTTGAGGGCAGATACGCAGAAAACATGGCAAGGTTTCAGAGAAAATACAAGAACCAGGAGATGACATATCAAGCAAAGTTGGCAGAGCAAGAGGCAAAGTTTGAAGCGAAATATTCAGAGCAGCAAAAGTTGTTTGACATCCAGATAAAAGAAAAAAAGGATTTGTATGAAAACAAACACCAGAAGCAGGAGTCAACATTTGAAAGCAGATTCAAAGATCAACAGGTAAACTTCGACGAACGATACAACAAGCAGAAGCAGGTGTTCGACGCAAAGTACAAGGAGCAACACGAGATGTTCGACAAGAAGTGTAAGCAGCAGGAGGCAACGTTTAACGCAGCATTTAAAGCCCAGGAGATCACGTTTGAAAATAAAGTCAGCGAGCAAAAGGCCAAGTTTGACGCCAAATTCAGACAACAGGAAGTGCATTTTGCGGCACGGCTACAGAATGAGAAGCATAAGTGTGAAGAGCTGAAGGAACGAAACGATGCTTTGGCAGACAGGTTGAAATACACAGAGGCTGCTCTGCTCAAGTCAAGACAGGTAAGGGCCAAGCTGATAATTATTGTAAAAACAATCCTTTCTCCGTTTTGGCTACTCAGTGTCATTTGAACTGTCTTCGTGTGATACAGGTTAAAGTGAACCAGGAGTATGAGTTTACTGACACGGTGAGCAGTCTCGTTCCTAAGGAGGCATTTCTGACAGTGCAAGAGCAGTGCCAACTCTACAAGAAAACTGTGTCAGTTCTGGCCGCTACCGTGCTGATACTTTTGGGCATTGTATTTGTGGGGTGGAGGTTTCTCTTTAATTAAAGCCGATGGAAGGGTCGAAATTATGAGGCAGGTGTATTTCTGTGGGGGCTGTCAGCCAATTATTGGGGGCCAAAAATATTCACAAATTAAAGACGTTCATACTAAAGAAGGCTCCCAAAATGAAACACTATATAACAATTGTGGAAATAAAGGATAGACGTGTTCCTGCTTTGTGGGCTTGTGGTTTGCTAATTGTGCAATGGATTTGGGGGTCAAGTTTAGTTACAGGAGATTTGTTATTATGATTTCAGAAAGTAATTGTGCAAGCTTGTAAAGACAACCTGTCGAACAGTGAATATCTTGAAAACGCAAGCTGTAACAGAAGAAATTTCAAGGAACACTCGAAAAATGAGATTCATTGACGTAGCGGTGGTGTTTGTGGCATCGGAGGTTAAACCTGATAAGAGTCTCTTAATAATTGGTGTCAGTTTACACGTTCAAAGATTTCAAGGAGAGAGGCATCTCAGTCAGTTCGAAGCAATCACGAAGAAAGTTGCTGTAAACTGTTGAAACAACCATTTCTTTAAACGAGAATTCAGTCAGCGTGAAAAACAATACACATTAATAAAACAATTACAAATCCAGAACAAAACTGTGGGTCTTCAGAAACACGAACGACCAGGATACTTTGAAAACAATGTTATGTAAAATGATAGTTGTGCAACCATGGAAATATGAAATGAACTGGTTCAATTCATTCAAATTTAATTAGTTAATCATTTAAAATGATAACTTCATCATGTCCAGAAAGACCCATGTGAAAGAATATCTGAATAAAAAAGAATCATGAGAAAAATATTGCAGGGCTGTGTTAGCTTTTGTATGACCCTTGACCCATAACCAACCTGCTAAGTACCCATGGCTCACTGGTTGCAGCCAGAGCCCTTAACCACTGTTGTCTTTCTCCAGGCAAACCTTTCCGATATTGTTGCCATGCATAGTCTCTCGTCGTGTCATCACCATTAGCCACTCCCATCAAGTACACAAAATTCCTAAAGTTTGGTGGTACTCTACAGAGAAAGAGTAAATTGCTTTTAAAAATCTATAGTATACATGGTGTTACTTCAATCCAAACAGCCAAAAGGTGGCTATTGAAAATTTAAATTCGTTCGGTTTTTATGAGAATTATGGATTCTTAGAGTATGGTGTCTACGTATTCTGCAGTGCACTATTGACAATAAGACCTTATTTCATAGTACAGTAAGTACACTATGCTTAAAAGAGGATAAAGCCATAATCTAAATCTACTTTTACGTTAATTAACTTCAGGTCTTGCTTCCCGAACACGGGCAAGGGCATTGTTAAAGGGTAGTCTGGAACTGCATCAACACAGTATCATTCTCAGTCTTACAGGATTCGTGTAACATTGCGTCTCCCTGCTTAAGTTTTTTTTTGTTTTTGAAGACTCGTTTCTTTAAAATACTTCGTTTTGAAATCACTTACTTGGTCCCTTGTTGGAGGTGTTTCAGGAAAAGATTTTTGGCAATGGAAGCACAGTCCTCGTTACCATAGAAACAAAGTGCTTCAAGAACCTCCATCTGTAATAATCTTTGATGGAAAAGATAAAACGAGACAGTAAGTCTGAGCTTCAAGAAGAAGGTCGATTGTCAACCATCACCCCATCCAAACATTCACTACTGCTCTCAATAACTTCCCCTTATACAATCGGACTCATTCAGTAGTCAAGTCAATAAATACATTTTGTACTGAATCTTGCTTCGTCTTTGATTCAGTAAATTCTTACTCTTTGAACCTTTTACTCAAGACAGTACCTTCCTTGGTGAGAGTTGGTTTCATTCCAGCCGATCTCCTTGTAAACAGGCAGTAGCTGTTGTAAAATATACTTCTACAAATACAAACAATAATGAATACAAAATCTTTCGGAATAACAAGCAGTTTAACTATAACACATGCATTGTGCGTTACTGAGACTGGAGTTTTGGGAAGGGGGTTAAAATGATCCTCAAACATATCCGAAAAAACGACCTTATTTGGAAACACGACAATGGTAAAATTCCTCGTACGACGCCACTGCATGAGATGATTTAGAATTCACGCACGCTTTCTAACAAAATAATGCAAAAGTAACATACATTTTAGAACACACAATATCTTGAAAATACCTTCAGATTTCCAAACGCAGATGTGAAGCTCAGCATTCGTGAGACGTAACCAAGGATTTCTAAGGTAACTTTCCAAGGTACGTATTCTCGTTCCTTAGTCAGGTACCTGGTAAGGTTCAGTGCAACAGTGATACTAAGACGACCAGCGGTCGCCAGGTGGAATGCGTCATCTATCAGCATTGCTCGGTCCGCTGCACTGATTACCTGCGAAAGTATGCCCGGTAATGCCTGGTCATTGTCTGAACGCTGAATTGTTGATGGAAAAATATCTGATTGAAAAAATATTTGGGTATCAGACGTGAAATCATTTCGTTTGTGGCCTTCAGAATAGACTTGCAGTAACTTATTTGAAATATTTGTCTCAAGTCTTTGAAAAATACACGTGGCCAGAAAAAAAACTGCAAAAGACTACATTATCACAATCAACTTAATCAAGAAGGCGTGGCCTTATTTTAGCACGCAGAAAAGGAATTTCCGGGGAAAGCTCTTCATTAATTAAGCAGCAGTATTTTATAAGAAGACTGCAAATTATGAGCAGGAAAAATCACAAAAATGCCACAGAACGACAGTATGAGAAAAAAAACCTCCTATAGACTACAATATCTACATCGGGTATTTAACATAGGAGGACGACAGTACGACCAATGATAAGATGGGAACAACCAGCCATACGTTTTCGAAATTTCAAACTAAAGCGTACCTCATGATTTTCAAGAAGCTGTTTTATGATCATGTTCCAGTTCGTTTCATCGTAATTCGTTCTAAAGAATCCAGTTCGTTTACTGTTCGCCACAATCCATTGGTCTGGTCCAATATCTGATCGACTTAAAGAGGCTAAAGAGAGGAAAAAGTCAATCACAACGGACTATTTTGTTAAAAGTTTTTAATTCAAGCATTTCGAAATTTACAAGAGAAAAGATTCAGAAGTGTTCAATTTCTTGATTACTTTGTCAAATATGGACAACACGATGCAAAATCACGCCCAAATCTCACGTGTTAAACTGTCACGTAGCAAGCATTTTGAATCTTGAGTTACCAATTTATGTTAACGTACCCGATTCTTCAGCAAGTATGAACATCTTTGGTTGGGTGATTTGGTCTTCGTAGGAATACATTATCGGTATTTGCCATTGATACCTAACAGAAAAAAATTAAACCATTTCTAATTTCATATTATGCACCATGACAAATGACAAATGTAAATGCATGTCTAGTTTATTCAGTGAAGTTTGGGAAAATAAAGAGAAGTATTTAAGCATTTACTTGCTTTATTTTTCCGCAAGTACAAGACAGACTTACCCGTAAGGAGATGGGGGCAGACACTCAGTGGTGACTGGCTGCAAGAAAAATGGTGCCTGGTTAATCTGGACGATTCTCGTTTGATAATCACGTGTCAGCGTGATGACTGGATAGCCCATCTGCATAATCCACGGATTCATGAAGGCGGTGATATTAAGGTCGAAACTCGCATCAGTATGATTTAGAGTCTGTTGAAAAAAAGTTGGACTCGGGGTAGGAAACTTTTCGTCAATAAACGTTACAATAAAAGCGCCATATTTTCTACATCCATGAGGTATTTAAGATAAAATATAATAATTATTAAGATATAATATAAATATAATCATGCATGAACAACTGACCGTCCATTTCTAACACGAAGTGTAACTTACAACGGATAATGCGTCCCATAAATCCGTTGCTTTCACATTACCATAAGCTCTCTTTTGAAGAAATTTCTGTTGGAAAAGAATAGATAACTCAGTGTCAACAGCAATACGAAGGTGAAAACAGAAAACAAAAGGATAAAAAGTTGGAAATACTTTACAGTTATAAGGGAAGCAGAGTCTTATAAAAAATGTCTTAGGTTTCTCTTTTAACATTTTCTTCCCGTGTTCGTTTACAAAATTTATTTGCGTCACGTTAAAGGTTGATTTTGTCTTCGGAGATCTTCCAAAATTCACTTACTGTTAGTCCACTTTGAAACAAGTCTTGTCCCAGAACATATCGCAACATACGAACGATTGCTTCACTCTGGAAAGGCAAAATAACACGAATTTGTAGTGTTATACGAGATATCTGATTCCTCAAAACATTGAATCACAAAATGAATTGGCAAACAACAGAAGGGTCGGCATAATTTAGTGCTCCAGTGGAGTCAGTCACAGGTTAACACCTTCCAAGTCCGGGTAATCTCATCTGAAGGCAAGTCAGAGACTGTTAAGATAGACTTGAAAAAGGCTCTGAAAATCTCATTGCCACTTTTAGGTTTTCATTTTTCAACCCGTGAATTCAATTTGTACTTTGAACAGAACTACCTTGTAATAACTTGTGAGGTCAAAGTTGTTGAGAATAGCACTGATGTCATCGATGTTCGGCTGTACGGCATGCGATGTTGGTTGCGCGTCTAACTCCATGACTCGCAGGAACTCTTCACCCGCCAAACTTAATTCGTCCATCTAGCAGAAAGCAGGTAGTTAATTAAATGATCCAAAACTAACAGTCATTGGAAGGGGGTGAGAACAACTGCCTATACTTTTATTATATAAGCTAAACTCTATCCCTTATAACGATCAAGCAGGATCACTAGCGTCCAGGAGCAGGATCAGCAAGCCATATTGCGCATATTATGCATCACATTCAAATATGACGCGCAGACGAAACTTCCTCCCAAGCCAGTTGCTTACCATTTTCTGATTTGGGTAAATGTGGTCCAGAGCAAGATGAGCTAGAAGATTGGCAAAGCTTTCCTTCAACCAAAGTTCGCCCCAGTATTCTTGAGTTACCAAGTTGCTGTACCACTGAAAGGGGAAAACAGATAACATCAGTGAAATGTACATGATTGAATGAGTGAAATACCGAGGGAGAGGATCAGGATATTGTAACTTTGATATTTGAATCTTGACAAAATGAGAAGCAAGTTACATGTTCAGCATCAACGTATGCAAAATTGTCTTACGTGTTTACCTGGTGTGCAATTTCATGAGCAATGACTGTGGCAACCTCTTGTATCTTTTTACTGGGTGTTTCATCTGGGTTAAGCAGCATGTAAGACTCCCGGAAGATCAACAATCCCCAGTTCTCCATTCCGCCTGATATGGTCTCCGGTAAAGCAATCAAATCTATTCAATAATATTATCACAGCTGAGCACTTAGACCTTCTCTTAGAGAGCAATGAGAACAAAAACTTTAAAAACATTAAACATTATTATCTATGATCAGAAGTACGTTTCACTGAAGGCAATTGACATTTGAAACTGTTGGAAACTTTTGACTGGAATTAGAGGCCTCGAAGAGCCATGCAAAGAAACGTTTCTGTATTATATATATATGTGTGTTTCCCTCTTTTTGATAATCATTAAGTCTAGGAAAAAGCTGATCAACTTACCCATTTTCGGTAACGGATACTCCAAACCACTGTATGCTTCCAGAAATCGAAATGCTTGTGTACCATACTCCAGGGCAAAAGCTGTGTCGTTGAAAACCTCTTCTCTTGCCCAAACGCTGAACTGTTGACAGGTTAAATTCAATGTAAGATAACACTACAAATTACTTAACAAAATGCACTTTCAACTGTGACTGCCAATGGCAATCAACTGACTTTGACTTGTTATAGTGCGAGTCCAATAAAACAATTTGTAAAATTACTAAAAGAGGTGGTTATTATTAACCAAGTTCTTACAGTGGTAAATTCCTAATTATTTTCAAGTTTTTATCGAGGAAAACAAGAATATGACACTAAAGGTCGTACCACTGTATTGTCGACAGTGCGACTCTTTCGCCAAAAATCACATACGACGAACGCCACTAGATAGGTCGACATCTTAGGAGTTGTTTGAAAGTAGGTAGCATTCCAGCCTTCTTCCCTGGCTTCACGCCGTAGTTCAGGCATATTAGACAAAGCTTGGTACCCATCTGGGTGTACGATGGTAATGGTATAGTTAGCTTTGAAGGCCGGCTCGTCAAAACACGGGAAAACGTGCCTGGCACCGTTGGGAGACAGAAACGACGCAACAATGTACCTGGGGAAAACCAGAGTTCAAAAGCATCACTTAAATTATTCATATATTTCTGGAACTATACCATACATAAAGAAATTGATTTATGGATCAGAATCGTTAAGAAATTCTCGGTATGTACAGTGCGTTTCTGATCGAAAGGTCTTCGCAGCTCAAAGTAACTGGACTGTGGAATAACCAGTATTTCGGCAAAGAAAATACAGCACCACTGAAAATTCTATGGTATGATGATTACCCCAGTTTTATGACACTTAGTTTCAATTTAAAACAATTGCTTATAATTATTATTTATTTCTGGTAGGCACTAATGACACCAAGGATTTCTAAAAAGCGACCTAGACAATGTAGCTCGCTAGCAACAGTGAGAAGCAGTCACACTTATAACATAACGTTTTCACAACTCAAGTAACTGTCACCAAAATGTTTGAAAAGGCTCCCTACCCGTAGGCTTCCAAAATCTCTCGCATTGTGGTTTTGCTGACAAGAAAATGAGGAACGGAGACACAAATACGGCCAGTAAAATTGAAATTCTGCTGTTGATTACTCAAGGACGCTATATAATTATTGAGGTAAACGCTACGAAAGGGATTCAACGTCACTGTTGCCGTAAAACAATAAAGCAAGTACTTAACTTGAAATAATGCTACAAAGCTTCAGTAAAGAGGGTTTTAGTTTTGAGGAATTACACCCATCAAGATCAGGCATTTCAAAAGCTAAATCACTCACTCAATGTTTCAATAAATCAAACAGGTCAAGTGGAAATCTCTCACTGATGACAGAGACAGCATCACCACTTCGATTAAATGGTCACTTACATTAGGAAAACAACGCGTTCTCAAACCAATAAATCCTCAAACACAAATCTAAAAATACCGAATTTCGTCCACATTCTTCAAGTTGGTAAGAAGCTTTCCCAAGACGCACCTAATATTTTACGAGTGTCACTTCTACTCCGCTGATTTGGGTGAAGGCAAGGCGCTTATGCCCGCAGGCAATTTCTTTTACGCTACACGCTGGATCGACTAAACTCGAATAAAGGCTATAATCGAGGCTCTGGAAGATGTTCTTTCGGAGAGAAATTCGACTTGTCAACAGGGGAGCTTCCACGAGGCGTCAAGACTAGTCTCATATCAAGACTGGCAATAAAACTTTTTCCACAGGAAAGTATGCGATATATCCCCAGACAGTTGTGTAATAAAAAACACGATGCCCACAGTAGGGGGTGCTACGTGAAATATGCATGGGCTATTATTTCGCTGCGTGTATAGTTTTGATATCAACATAACTCGGGCCAGCCACAACCCCTTCGGAGTCTCTACAAATTCCAGCCTTCACCTGTAATGTCGGATTCTTTCTTGCCGTCACCTGCCCAATTTTGATTCAGAAACACCCCCTTCAGTGGTGTAAATTAATAGGGTCAAAATGTCGTGTCCAATGAAGCTGTAGAAGTTTCCTTTGTGTTACTGCAGTTAAAGGAAATGGGGACGGAGGTATGTTCCACCTCAAATCGAAAACGCACTGCAATTTTGAATCAGTTGTACTCTCCAACTTCTCTTGTCAACATGTAGATCGGTACTCTTAAATGTTGGCTTTGTGGTCTTTGTTTACAGTGATATTCTCAGAACATTTGTTGAAGAATGTTATTAATAAAACGCAATTTTCAAGACCTAAAACACTGGCCTCAGATGCAACTGTTTGATTTATATTTCAATCTAGTGCTCTGCGAAATTGCCTTTGTTGTAAGTATTCACCTTAAACCCCGTGGTAGAGATTAACATCAAAATAACAAGTGTTAATCCTTTTACGGTACCCCTGGGCATTGATCAACAAAAGTCAGTATTCAATGTTTCAAACAAATACGAGGTAAAATGTCTAATCGGCGAATTACTGGGACATTGGAAAGCAGTAATGCCACACTTGGTCAGCTGTCAAAACATGTCCATAGCTGGAAGACAGGAATGAAAAGTTAATCCTGGCTCTTGGACGAAGGTTAATATTATTCGACAAATCAGTTCTGTACAAATCTATTGTTTGTTATTGCTTGGTAAAAAAATTCTTCGCACCCGCCTTGAAGGGTGAAAGTGAAATTTTCTCTCGAAAGGAGCTGGATACAACATATTCTGTCTGAAGTTTGAGCAACTAGTTCCATAGACGTAATTTTAGGGCAGGCTATGCATGAGGGCGCACTTTCCTTCGACATTCAGGCTCCCATCCCCCGCCCAAGCTTTAAATTTTAATTTATGTATAGGCCAACATCTGCCTATGCTCACTCTCTGAAAAAGATGATTCGTTATGTTTGCACTACTTTCGTCCTGTTAGGAACAGTTAGATCAGGAAACAAAGAAACAGAGAGACTGTTTGTGAGAAAGCAAAAAATTAATAAATAAATAAAGCAAAAAACCCCCGACAACCGCAAGCAAACATCGCCTTCGCTGTCCCATTGTCTTCATCATTAAAACATCCACAGGCCCACAATCAACCGCAACTCAAAACTGCAGGTACAACGTGAAAGAAAAATGAAAACCACAGCTCCTCGATTCAGAAAAAAGGTCCCAGTTTTCCTCGAACAACTCTCAATTTCGCCGGTCAACGAGATGTCAGTATCGACAGTTCTTGGAATTTAATGATTTAAAAGTCCTGCAGGATATTTGATATTTTCCCCGACATCTGAATGACTCAATCGCAATTTAGTGCTTCGCCAGCAGGACATTTCCTTCACTTGTTAAATTAACGTGTACCCTCTTGCAGAAAGACGCAGGCCTATTTACCCTCAGATATGCATGTGAATAACCGACAGAAATATTCCGCAATCACAGCTACTGGAATCATTGCTACAACTCAACTACATGAATCATCTTTAATTCAGAGTCAACATATACATGCATTTCGTAGCATTCGACACGCCCAAAACTCATGCAGTCGAACTACATGTTATCAGTGTCTGGTTAGGAACATTAAAGGAAAGTTTGGTTCTCAAACTTCGGTAAATTATGTAAATAGAAATCAGAATTAACAAATTCTCCCCATTACTCGGTTTTGAACCACTAATCGTTTGCGTTAAGCTAGAGGTCTTTGTTATCTCTTTCAACATAGCCGAGTTCGTGGGATATGACGCGTAGCCTTGTTTCTCACAGCAAAACGTCTTTGAGTCTCAGCAACTACTTCGACTCCGGCAGCGGACAAGGTGAGTGGCAAATGTACGCGGGATTTTCACACACAAAAGAAACCAGCTGTTCTTTGATAATTTCACAAAAAGTATATAGTGCATTTCATAAACAAGCCCAGAAAGGCCGAGATGACAGAAATGGTAATTCACGAACCCATTCATCATTAATTCATCACTTCTATTTTGAGATTAAAACTAATTAAAAAGTTCAAGGAAATAGTTAATGTTGATTTTCGGTCGGAAAATTTTCTTGTCGACCATTCCTCGCGAACTTAGTGCATGTGTATATCTAAATGTAAAGGAGTATGACGTTTGAAAACCGTTTGAAAACAGCTCTGAGTCTTTATCCTTAAGACGAGTACAAAGAGCCTGAACAAAAATTCCCAAGATCACGATTTAATGGGTTTCTGAAGCTACAGAGAAACTGCCTCAGGATCTCAACAGGAAGGATAAGCATCTAGTGGGACATCTTTATTAGATTGCTATGACAACTGATGACGAAGTCGTTCCCCAAATGCTTTCTGCTCTCTGACTTTCCGGCAGAAACCCATTCCTAAACCTCAAGATAACACCTACTTTGGGGGACTATAATTTGGAGAACTGTAAGACACACTGGCAGCAGTAAAAGCACTGTCGGAACAGAGCCCTCTTCCAATTAACAACGAAACCAATAAACTTTCCAAATGTCAACGAATTCAAAGAATGATGTGTACAATAGTTAGACAAGCATTTTACAGGTTAACAAATTTGCTTCAAAGTCCAGTGGATGCTCAGTCGATACATCCTAAATTGTTACCATGACAACAAACTTTAAAGTAAACAGTTTCCTGCAAAGCGTTTGAATAATAACTGAAGACGTAGCTATTAAATATACATTTGTCACGCCATCACTTCCCACATAAATGGCGTTGACCGGGTCCGAATTTCCGCTTTCTACGGTTGTTACGTTAGTCAACAATTAAGCACTACGTGCGACTTAAAACTACATCGCCCAGTGCCATTACCGGTCACAATTAATGCAGTGTAGATGTTTGTATTTTACCGAACCACTTGATCCAGGAAACCTCTTTGACTTGCTTAGGCAAACAAAACTTCCAGTTGGTTGAAAGTAAAGATACAATCACAGGAATCGTATCGCATCAGGTGCATGCATACAGCAATGTTAGGTTTTACCTCCCAATCAACAACCATTGCATTGAATACACTTGGTAATTTCAAATTGTTCCTCACCGATAGTGACCACTTACCCACCCCCTCCCCACAGAATGGGGCAAGACCACTAAACTTTCACACGCCGGGGAAGTACACTTGCATTGCGATTTTGAAGAGAAGTGAATATGGGCGGAAAGGTCTTGGGAGGCCACAGGGATTGGATAGTGCAGAGAGATAATTCCACGGGATGAAGTACGGGTGGAGGGACTTAAGTAGGCCCATCGAGACCTGCCTCAAGAAAAGGCATATTTGCGTCCAGCACTCTACAGACTAGGATGAGAGCAATACTGGGATTTAATTGGGAAGCAACTCAAGAACTCTTCTCAGACATTCATTCCCGAGGGAGATTTTGGGCGGTAACTCAATTATTTTCTGATTAGAAATAGATTGGGATGTGAAATGAATGTGCCATTCCGTATTTAATCGTTGATAGTCTTACATGGATTTGACATTTTTGCAAAGAGTGCACCACCAGAAAGGAATCGGCTTTTTGCTTAAGTCACGGCAGCAGCTATAAAATGTTACAAGTTCACACAATTGGAGAATACAACAATCGTTAGTTTAAACACTGAAATGATAGTAAAAGAACTGATCAGCTAATCTGTAGAATATTTAGGAATAAACTATAGATATACTACGGAAATCTGCAGAGTGAATATTTTAATATTAAAAGCTTCCTTTTTTGAGGCTGAGCGTACTTCCTAAAATAAAGGAGAACATCTAGAGGTAAATAAAAAATTGATTACAGACACGTAAAGGTCATTGTCATTCTGATTGGAATCAAAATTTTTAATAGAAACATCTTCGAGTCTATGGTCAATTAAGCAATTACAAACTTACTTTGAGTCATCCCTCTTCCTCTTACCTTTTTCCTTTGTATAAACACAGTACTCGAAATTTCCAGCTTGTGTGGTAATTTTTAATTGACTATTTGATCCTTGGAAGAAATGTTAAAGACGGACGTGGAAAGGTTCCTGGCACATTGACTTTAACCTTGCTCCCATGATAAAGGCTAAAAACACAGACTGGTATAGGTCGTTCTTTAACAGAAAGCCCAGACGTCCTTCCCTTTGGAAGAGGTTGACAGAGTTTTTCCATTGTGAATATTTGTTCCTAAATACCATTCACGATCAAGAAGAAAATTAGAAAGCGCTATTGATCAGTATTCCAATTTTATTTGAACGAAAAAGCTTGAAAGATTGAGAACATTCAATAAGCCGACATTGTCTTAGACATGTCACTATTTCTAAATAATTACTTGAACGAGAACCTTTAAGTTGACATAAAAATCATTGCTGTTTGTATTAGTCATTTTTTTCACAACAAACGACTTTCAGTACCAACGTGAAGTTCACTCCATGTTTTCTTTCATGGTGAACCATCACACTCATAGTTACGTTCACCTTGTATTTCCCTATAACCCGTCGTATCGTTGTTTCTTCGGAAGCACTGCTGCAAGATGCCGCCACGAAAAAGGCATCTTTGCAACACACAAAAGACACAAAAAGATGAGATATGTCGAGACACTGATACCCTTGCTTCCTGGACAAAAGGTGATAAGAAACAGGGAGAGCATCTCTGAAGCAAGACACTCTGATGTAGGAGCAACAATGGTCTGAAAGAAGCCCTGATGCCCACATCGATATTCTCTTTCACTCACGGGTATCTGAAGGCCGGAACTTGAGAGTCCTCTCTCGGCTTGCTGGCAGAAGAAAGGTTTTGTTCTCGGGCAAATTGAGAGATTTACATTTCAACTTGCAACAACACGGGGAATTTTATTTCGAAAAAAAGAACCAAAGTGCGCGGCTGAAAGATTAACTGATCACCATGACAATTGTGGAGAGTTGGGGTTACCATGACAGGCTGTTGTCCGCACTGTTGCCATAGCTACGTGAGGGACTATAGAAATCCCTTTGGGCACCTTCATGGAACTAGAAAATTTGGCAGTCTTAGAAGAGTGTGTTTCAAGAATCACTGTCCTGATTACAATCATACATCAAAGTAGTTGATGAAATGTCTACAAAACATTATCAACCAAGCGCCTTGGATTTTAGTGACAAATGTACAAAAAATACAAGCACCCACATCGGAAACGCGAGAAGAAAAATAATTCCAAAACGCTATTTAGGTTTGGCCGTGTCGCTTTCTCGTTTTGTCAGTGAATACCGCCCTCTTTTTTAACCGATAGCCGTACTAAACTAACTCATAGAGCTACAAACCCAGCTCTATGACTAACTTAAGCCAGGTTTCAAAGACGGCAAAATACGCTTTCCCGCAGCTTTCTACTCTCTACAAAATGATAAATGAAATGACATCTCTTTCATTTTCATTCACTGGGTGTAGCTTATAGGTTTAAGCCTTTTAATGCCCCATAACCATTTTCTTTCCAATAACTGTCAAACATTCCTTTAAACTGGATGGTTGTCTCGCGTTCACCACCTCTAGAAGTCTACACTTTTCTCGTAGGCCTATGGAGTACGTACTTTCTTACATTCAACCTCTTCTTGAACAGCTAGAATTTGTGGCCTCTAGGTCCAGTGTTGAGAGACATAGAAATGTCTTGATCCTGCTTGATCCCAACTTCTTCTTTCTATGCTCAAACCATGAATTTGCATCAAACTCTGTAAGCAGCTTCCATCATGCACCTTCGCCCAAGACCCAACCGCACACATGAGTGTTTTTCGTGAGAGAATAAAGAATGCATTTTCAGCAGTGGTTGTGGTACAAAGGAAACAAATATGAAAAATAACAGCTATGAAGTTTTAAGTTATATTTAAGCAAATTTAATTTTCACATATTCATTTCTTGCTCAATACCTGCTGAAATCTCCAAAGTACTTCTAACGGTTTAGAGACTATATGAGTAATATCTAATAAAATAGAATGGCTGTGAAAAGGTACTGCTGAAGAAACAAGACGAAAGTCAAAAGGGTGAACGAATGGAGATGTACAAGACACAAATAGTCCAAACAAAGGTGCATTAGGAAAGGGCACTAAGATTACAAGATTTATTGACTCCTCACAAACGCGCCAGTTGGCAAGTCAGCTGTATACACACCAGCGAATAAAAACATCAAGTTCTAGAAACACAGCACCGAGTGAAAAGGAACACAAGTAAAATAGTCGAAAGCCTCTCACCAAAAGCATGTACATTGCATGTTATGGGTGTTTTTGCGATCCAGATTCACCGTATCGATTGATAAAAGCTAGGTTGTAAATTGAGCGACACTGACAAAAAGCTCCCTAGAATGGTTGCTGGCAATGATTTTTTAATTAGCCATTTCTCAGAACATGTCGGTGCTTCTCATTAACTAAATCAGGCCACAGACATTGGTACACTTTTCTTGAAATTTCTTTTGGGTTTTTCTATAACTATCAACAAAAGATGGTGCGCAGCTGTGGGAATTAAAGGTGTAAACCTGGAGTTTTAAAGGCCACGATATTGCATGGGACGTTGTTAACAGGACCTTTCATGAAGGCCCGGGGGATTTCAAGATTAAATAAAGCCGAAATCTAGGGATCCTATCAAACTTGGGAAACGTGGCGCAGTAAGATAGATAAGGCATTCAAAATAGGAGTGGGTTTTTAAAAAGAGCCTAATTTTATAATGAAAATATTCACTGTCCAAACAGTCAAAACATGTTCATAATGGTCATCATTTTCTGGAAATAATAATGTGAAAGAAAGTCTACCTAATCGCTACAGACACTTACTTTGCTTTCCCCTGCTTGGTTTTATACTCGCTGACGTAGAGGCCTCCAAGATTGTTGCTGAAATCAGAGTAATATTTTATTCTGAGGATGTAAATTTGGCCCTTCTGTAGTTGTTCATCCACAGTGAGTGTCATAAAATGAAAGGGAGTGTAAAACTCAGGATCGCCCGTCAGTTTGGGTGCCGAGCCCTCTCTAGTTTCCCCGTCAGGGGCCGAGGTAGCTTCATCGAGCTCAATCGAGACAATGTTCAGTCCAGAACTGTGTAACAAAATGAAGCGAGTCGGACTGTGACAGAGGAAGTGTATCGCCAACGCCCCCGCAAAGGTGTTCGCCGAAATGTCAGTGCGTAATTCCAACTCGTAATGAAGTGGTTTTAGTGCAGTGGGAAGGCGGAATGTTTGCCAGAGGGGATTACTGATGGGTACATTGCCATCACTTGGTGTAGTCAGTTCAAGGCCCGTCATCGCAGGTTTTGGAGTTACCCATACCTCATCGGTATTAGTCTGATTGCCGCTTGATCTAGACCCAGGACCAACACAAGGATTGTTCTGCCGACCGATTAGTGAGACCAGCAGACAAGCAGTCAGGACCATTACAAGGCACACAGCAATGACGGCGATGGTCTTGATTCGGGTAAGCCGATTACAGCTGGTCTTTGGGGTGTAAATACGTACCCCAGTCATATGCACCTCACCATCCTCCCCCAGATGGTTCTGGCCCCCTTGGGTGGGGCCAACAATGAAGTTCACGATACGGTCTTTCTGAGGCGGCATCTTCGCAAAAACCCTACTGTTCCACACCCGCTGTCCCAAAGATGACACAGGTGGCTAGCTTCACGACATGAGAATGAGGAGGCAGGATGGTACGATGAGACACCTTGAAGAATGCATCCGACAGCCAGCATCCGACTCTAATGTTAATTAAGTGACACTGAGAGGCACACCAGTATTTCTGGCGCACAGTGAAGTACCACTACTGAATGTAGAGCAGTCGGTCACTTCAGCTAAAGCGACCGGGTTGCTGTTAACAAAAGTCATACATTACACGCCACAAAATCTTCCATTAAGACCGTCTCAATCTTCGTTAGAAAAGAAATTGATTGAGGAGTAGTTTCTAAAGACTTCAAAAGGAAAACAGTCCTCGACTTGTGTACAGAGACATGTTAAATTGCCAGAAAACTATGTTCTCAATCTCTGTTTAAAAACCGAATTACAACCGTCTTGATTCCACGCAGTTGAGTATTCTTGGTAATATGACTCAATCGAAGTAGAAAAATAAAGATCATCGGCAGGTGGGTATTGGTCATAATAGCAACTAGGCGGTGTGGCTGATCAAGCAAGCTGAGCGGAACACACTGCGTGAACACCTGCAACCGCCTATCTGTGTCGTTATAGGTTGAGATGTTGTCGGTCGCACGTGGAGTGACTTCTATTGGGCGTCCACGTCTACAGCATTCGTAGGGTTATATTCACCCAGTCACGAATTCCATGCATCGCACGTTGTTGAAAGGTTTTCAGGAAATAGTTTCTCATGGTGAATTCTGTGCATATTCAATGTCAAAAAACTTGAAACTTCTGTGGAAAATGTTCATTTCCCATCTGATGAATTTGCTTTCAAGATGTTTTAAGTGAAGCGTGTAAAACTGCACCAACCTCCTGGACACGTACAAACACCTGTACTCAGCTCCATACTTTGAAGACACCTCATAAGGAATTTGGTATTGTTGCACAACATTTGCTAAAACATGCAAATAACAAACTCCTGTGAGATGTTCAATATCGGTTTCTGATGGTAGTGTTTACCAAAGAAGAAACCAATCCGCAACAGAGTGCCAAATTCCAAAGCATTTTCGAAGTAGTGGTACATGCTAAGTTTTCTTCTTCCGTGACCAAAATGTTTAAAAATTCACCACTGAAGAGATCCCAGCAAATTATAAATATTACTAGTGCTTCATGATCCAGCGGCATCTGTTGTTAAGTTCAGAAAGCAATCTCAAAGATGATGAACTTCTACTTTCATCCATCATGAAGATACACAAATGGAATTAGAAAGCAATTTTACATAGACTTCAAAGTACAGGGCTGCACATTAGATGTCCATTTCAGGAAGAGGAAAACGTGTTAGGATAGCGTTGAAGGTAGATTGTTCGTACCGTACATCCAGCATCGACATTATTACCAGGCATTATAAGCTTGTGCGCTTGCAGTCACCCCACTGAGACCGTACTGAACAAACGCGACCCACTCTATCGTGTCAGCTCAAATTGAATCGAACCCCCGCTAGCTTTGTAACCTGAAAGCACTTTCATTGTCCAATATGCAGCACGTTCACAAACATGGATATAAAAAAGACGAAAATATGAGCACAGTGATTTCTTTAATAAAAATGAGCCTAGGACGTGAGAGGCATGCGAACGTCGATTACAATGCCGTGTTCTGACAGGATTTCCCCCATGGCCAACGGAGAAATACGCGCATTTCTGGGGCTGAATAACTAACTAAGCCTCTGGTATTTATGGGGAGGTTGCGTAAAAGTCGGCGGGTTACTGCTCTGTCACCTGGGGATACAAGCATTATTTACCTGAATCGCATGCCAATACCACCGCAAGGAAATAGTTTCTGACAAAGATCACTGAACTGGTGTTGCAAAAGCAAATCTTATAAATCAAGAACTCGTGAAGGACTTTTCTATCCTTGTCTAAATAAATTTCTTATCGTTCATGGTCATAAGAACTACTGGTACGCATAATCATTTAACGCTAGCTGTCAAAGCGTCCAGACTCTCTTTTGAACCTTATTTAACATCGATTATCACGTACCATGATCCACCAGATCATAAGAATTGCGGACACTTGCATTGCATAGTGTAAAATTATGTATTCCTACTCAATGTCCAAAAAACAAGTCCGTGTACCCTCTCAAGTTCGACGCATCCTATTTGGGGGCACATTTCTAGAGGGTGTTTCCAAAAACAGCCGTGTGAAGGATAATGAAACCACAGAATCGATCAAACCAAGACAACCTGAATTGACAGTGACAGGGACATTCATTAACAAGCCGATGAACAGGAGAATTAGAAACTGAGAAGACGGTGCTCACAAACATCAAAAGTACTTTGCATATGGTGGGAACACAACTCATTGCCGACTTCTTATTATTGCCAAAAACAACACATGTGCCTTGCCTCTAATTTCGCTTAAATTTTATTGTAACTTTAAGTTTGTTGGGAAATTAACTTCCAAACAAAAGCAGCGGCTCTTACATGTTCATGTACAAAATTTTGTCCAATGCAACTTTAGTTATATCTTCCGTTAAAGACACGTTTCGTAACCTTGATACCGACAGTAACAGCGCTCCTTATCATAATATTTAAGAATTTCTTTAACTGTTATCGTAAAAAGAATGGTTATAAGCATTAATCTTACGAAAGCCATATCACAAGAGGGCGCTGTAACAAGAGTGACAGCGAGGAATTTCTCTTTCCAGAATGAAATTAATCGTCTGCAAGAATTCAGATTTAAGCGCAGTTGTTTCTCAAGTAAGCATTCTATTTAATAGTTCATACATGAAACAGTATTCATTCTGAGAAACAAGATTAAAATGAGAAAAAATGATTTTCATACTTTCAGTTTTTGGACAAAATGAAAACTTAGTGCAGGTCTAAAAATTCCAGCCGCGTGAAATCTGGTCAAATTTGAAAACAGAATCACTACTAACGCCACATCATAACATTGGTGCATTTGCTCTTACAGCTGGAAAGCTATCCCAAACAACTTCAATGAGTACGTTCACTAATTTAAATATTTACATCTCGTAATTACGAAGACTATACTAGAAAAACCATTTACAAAGTAGCACTGAAGAATTGACCAGTTCACATAGAGTCAAAGGCACAACAACCATGTTCCAATTCATTTTTACAAAAGAAGGGTCATATCGAACGTCCCTGGCTAAGACAAAGCACATCGCATGCCTAAAACTATACACGCCCTCAGCCGACTTACTCGCAGGGGTGAGCTGTGACACAGTTGGATATCCATGAGGTAAGAGTCTAATTTGTATTCTATAATTAACGTGTTGTACTACTTTTAGCAAGTGAAGTTGTTACATTTTCGACACTATTGACGTCAACAATTAAATGCGAATCATTTTCTTGGGGGTGGGGGTCCCATCGCATGACTTCACGAGATATGAAACGGCCAGTCCAACCTCCGCGGAAATCCTGTGCAAGTTGGTTACAGGGCAACAAGGCTGAGATACTAATGTCTTACATCCAAACGAAAATGACACGTTATGACCAATCCACTCTGTTCACTTTCCAAATTTAATTTACCTTCCAAATGAAAAAAAAATGCCTTGTGGCCGCGCTTCAATGATGAACTTCACACTGTAAATATCTGTTCGCTACGAACGGACTCAAAGTGACGAGTGTAAATCCCACATTATGTTAAAATACTAGGTCAGTGAACACGGAAGTGTGTTTAATATTCAATTTCCAGTGCGGAACTTCAGCACTCGCAAAGAGCGGGCGGAGAAGACTTAATGGGCTTGGGACTGCGCGGCTAGATAGAGCACGGTCCCTGTTGCCCCGCACTTGGCCAAGGCAGCGCCATCCGGTGTCAATGTTGACTCGTTGGCGGCACCGGTAAACGGATATCCGGAACAGCGAGTATCGATCTCTAGTCTTCTTCGTTCCCCTTCTTTTTCTTTCTCACTCGATTTCCCTTCTCTGGGTCGGGCTTGAATCGAACGGTGGAGAATACGCTCTCGAATTAGAGTTGAAATCCCGGGAAGCACGTGATCTCACAACGAGATTTGAATGAGAATATTGATTTAAAGGGCAGCGCCGTAAAGGTTTAAAAAAATTCCGTCATATCCTTGTGTGGGGAAAGCAAAGTTATAACCGACAGCGTCGAACGATTTACACGCCTAAATGTAAAATCAAATACATGATATGGTAACATTACATAAAGATGGGCTTCAAATGGAATTTCATGTACTGCCCGCAAACATTTTTTTGTTGCCATAGCAAACATTACCTCCTCCTGACTACATACTTGGATGTATATTTTATCGACAATGACACAACTGCATTTTATGCTCATTCATGTCTTCAAAAAACACAACGCCAATTATTATGCCGATGTCATTAGGCCTACAGCGTACATACATAATGAGCATAATGTCATGCGCATCATGACTGTCGCGTTGCTTCACCCCAATGAATACCTCCGATTTAATAATTTACACGTACACCAAATACATATCGCCCCAATCAACCATGAAGAGATAGAGGTACACGTAAGAAGCCCAGGATTACAAGACACTCTTTTGTAGACTGGCTACATGTAGGTGGCTCTGTAAATCGGACATTTTTATAAACGCGAACAAATCTCAGGTCATCTCTCAATCACTAGCAGTAACTTCCTCAGAACTTGTGATGGAGTTCTGTATAACTAATTTGTTCTGCAGTGTATGTTATATTTACATTTTCTCACCACTTGTCATAATCAGAAATATGGAAGCCCTGACGTTTTGATCCAAGCAGAATCTCTCTCCGGTAATGAAAGAATTCACTAAGAAGAAGAAAAGGACATTCTAGTGAACCGCGCCCTCTGGTGGCATTAACGGATTCATTTCATACACCTTTTAAGTGTTGGTCTCAAGAGAGCAGATAACTGGGGCAAGGCCACCGTGATTTTGTCGTTGAATGAAAATGGCTCAGAATGCAAAGAGAGTAAGCTGGAATATTTAGGTAAGTTTTCCATCAATAACTACAAAAACAAGTGTAACATTTAAGAAAATGACTCACTGGCCAAATTGAAAGTTGCCAAGGCTCAGTATGTTCAAATGAAAATACATGTATACCTTCTTAAAGTTCCACCTGACAATTTGTCCTGTAACTTTTACAGTGCTACATACATTGTTTCTCACCAGTTGCCAAGAATTTATTTATAGCCGATCTGTAAATATTCACTATTTAGCCAAAACGACAACTCAGATCTGGGACTCTCCCTCTTTTGAGCAAATTGTCTGTATCTTTCCAGTTACCTTGGCAGGTAACGGCAACACAGACTTCTTAATTCTTGAAATTCACCAAAATCAATTCTTTCCGTATCACTATAAAAACATTTTTAAATATTTAAGTGTGACATGCAATCCCGCACGAAGAAAACAACTTACCTTATTTACACATATACATTACTTCAAATAAATACATTTGGCAAAAAAAATTCATCTCAATTAAAAGGCTGTGTGCACATGGTTCATACTGAAAGAGAAATTCAAAGTCTTCTGTTGCCAAAAAAGTGTCTTAACTGACTTTTATTATGAAAAATTCACACAGCAACACATCTTTAAGCTTGTATGATCTATTCAACACTATAATTAAACTAACCTACATCTCTCATCATGTCTCTTGCTTTGATGGCATCCACACAGCATTGATCATCATCTGTCCTCTCTTTAGTACATTGTTACAGATCAGAATCCAGCATGTAATCCCAATAGCACCAGGCACACCACTGGGGAAAGCAATGAACCATGACAGCGGCCAAAACCAGTCTTCATTCAGGACCAGCAATGGCTCATAGCGATACATCCAGATGAGAGAGACTAAGCAAACCGTCTGCAAAGATAAGATACAGGGATTTACAATTCAGGAAAGTGATTCACGTTAGAGATTATACAAAATTCATGTCACCCAATACTAGAGTATGTCTTCAGTTGGCTTAGCAGTTTTACTACTGGTCTTGTTCGCTTAATATGAGTTGTATTAATAGAAAATCTTTATTTGCAAATACACTTTTATTTTATCAAAGTAAACACTTCTGGAAAAATCCTGCTTGGCCTTCAAAATGTTTGAACAACTAGGATCACAATTCTTAATACACAAAAATGGATGAACGATGATTGTGAGACAAAGAAAGCCATGGTTTCGTAGTGTATGGCAAAAAGAAAAATATAGAATGCTAGTGTGAATTCAAAGTGAACAAAAAGGCACACTTTTTGTTGTTACGTGTAGCAACGTTACCCCCCCCCCCAGCTGAAACACTGATTTGCATGTTTGGGGCACTATTTACGCATGATTGTGTACCATCCCACAGGTAATCAAAGGTCAGCTCAGCCCATTCTCTTGTCTAAGCAATGAGTGCTATGCAGAAATTGAACCAGCAGTTGTTTTTTTTTTTCATTATTATTATTTAGGTTTGTTTCCACCTGATTGCAACCCAAAGGTTGAATTATGAAGTGGTTACATGACAAATAAAATTGAATTCATTTAACAATACAAAGAACTATAAAACATAAAAAAGGGTCCGTGAATAAAAGACAGTTACATGTAGATAATGTCTCACCTGAAGTGAATTCAGAGCTATAGTCAGACCCCAACTGATGGTAAATGATTTTGCAGTTTTGCTTTGCCCTGAAACAAAGATTTTAACAGATCACATCACTGACAGTTTTACACCCATGAATGCATTAATATGAAAGTAATTTGGCCTGTCCACTTTTTAAGAAACATCCACACCACCTAACACCATTACATGCATTACTCTCCGATGACACATTGACAATGCATAACCAGTAGAGTTTTTGGTTTCTTGGGCACAGTTTTCAAGTCGCCCATTTATTTCTTTTTTCTTTAATATGAAGCACACAAGTTTGGCACCTTTGCCATAGAATAGGGGGCAGGCTTGCCCCCCAAACTTGCCACGCTTGGCATCCTTGGCACGCTTGCCACTTATCCACCATGTGTATCCACCGTTTCCAGTTACAGTTAGAAACTAGCCCCACCTGAACAAGTAGGTGCTAGTCACAGTGTTTCAATCTGTCACGTGACTAAACTACTACGCAAATTACCCAAGAATAAACTAGCCCCCACTGGCACAAGTATGTGCTAGTTACGGGGTTTCAATCTACCACATGACTTAAACTACTATGCAGACACCTAAGAGTAAACTTGAAGAAAACGCCTCGTTTTTCCACCGTTTGCACTTACAGTTGGAATAAGCCCCCCAGAATAAGAGGGTGCTTGGCGTGTATTCCTTGACATTTAAACAAGAATGATTAACATGCTCAAAATTTAAAACCTTGAAAACTAATTAAGTTGTTCCTTTAGTCTGAAAAGAGGCCGTGCCCGTCGCTCCCAGCGAATTTCTGCCATTCTGATACATCACAAAACCAGGAGGCAATGGGGAGGCGGGAGGGGGGGTTAAATGTTTATGTGACAGCTTCGAAAACTAAACCAATGAGGCTTTTTGGCACGAACCAGGCCTTGCATATGGGTATTGTATTCCCATGTACCTGTATATCATCCATCTTCCTGGGAGAGGTTACCCACATTAGCTTAGTCATTCCCCTCCTTCCTCTATGGGTAAAGTCCACTAATTCAAGCCCCATTGAAAAG
>NW_019091369.1:4327440-4347637 GCF_001949145.1 Acanthaster planci | reverse complement strand
CATGCACTGTACATTTATACAAACCTTACAAACAGCAATATACATGTAGTCATTTTTTACATGGTGCTACTTGATTGGCATGAAATTCCTATGCTGTGTCACCGATTTTTCCCTATAATTTCATGAGGTTTCCCTCGATACAACTTTGTATGGGATGGGGGGGTCATTAACATTATACCATTTCAAAATGGCGAATTTTCCTTTCCCGCACCCGTGACCACGACTGCTTGCCTAGCTCAAACAGTCCTAGAAATTTCACGCAAAACGATGTAGCAACATTGTGGATATGAGTGACTAATTATGTTGCTATCTGTGAGGTTGGAATACACCTTACAGTTCTGGAAGTATGTAGTACCTGGGCATGGTATACGTAGGATACTTGTGCAATGAAACCAAGATTTCATCTGCTTGGCATAATTGGGCTGCATTCAAACACCTACGGCGTTACGAACACATGGAGAGTCGTAGGACTACAAGCATTAATACAGAGCAATGATACATGAACCTTCCTTGCTTGCTCAATTGGCTTAGCCATGATTGTGAATAGGCGAGTACTCGGAGTAGGCTAGTCATTGCGGTAGGCCTAGGCCTATCATGCATATTCACACATCCAGTGTCAATAAACTGGGTTCCAAATATTAAATTGTTTGTCAAGAAATTATGTCTATTTCCCTTCAAATAGCTTACTTACTTGTTTTACGACGAAAGGAATAAAATGTCCGGACAACTGAAGGATAACCACAAGAAAAAATACAACTATCATGGAGGCTGCCATTTTGGTCGGCTGGTAATCTCACAGCCTAGTCAGTTTATATGTACATGATGCATGGAGATGGCCCACATCATATCAATCAACGCACGCGCACACTTCGAATCAAAGATTGTATAGCGCCGCTGTGCGGCGCTATACAATCTTTGCTTCGAACTGGTTCCTTGCTGTCATTGGGGGCGCTATATAACTAGAACAGTGAAGCTGTCAGTGGTCATGGTTCGCTGTGTGTGTTCATTATTTTTATTTGCATTTTCTCCGTCGTTTGCAATAACTGTTTTGTAATGAGTTGATCAAGGTTAGCATAAGCCTTTAAGCGGATTGGATTTGTTTACATTCAAGTATACTGTTATCTTTGTTTTCAGGTTTTTAATGATAAAAAACGACCACCAGTTCCACCCGACCAGTCTCTATATTCGCCTGATCGGATTAGTTCACTGTTTTCGAGCAAAAAATGTATACAACGTGCGCTTACTAGTAGGGGGCCTAATGCTCACTCGTGCATACTCCTCACTCAGATTATGGACGAAAGTTGGCCAAGTTCTCATACTATACAGCGTTCACAGAATTTTTGTTCTCTATACATCTCGATCGTCACCCAGCATAATGAAGGAATAAATCAGTCCCGGGCCAAAACTAAATAGAATGCGAAAATTTTGAAGAATCGTTCGAAAATCAATGAGTAAAATGACTTTTATCATTCCTCGTAGTTTGATGTCATTTCTCTGATTTGCCTTCAAATTACAATAATTTCATTGAATGTAGGACCGTAAATTACGTGGCTTTCCCATTATTAGTGATAAGCAAAAATTTGCCGAACGAGACGCGAGACACGCATACAGGTAATTTCAGAAAGGAGGCCGGGGGTCCAAAAGTGATTTTTGTGTCCCTGTTACACCCGGCCTAGCCTTTGTTATTTGACATGGAAATATCACGGGAATTGATTTCAAACTATTACTTTTTGTTAAGCAGTTAAATTGCATTAGTTCATCACTCTTGGAAATTAGAAAAATGTGTTTTGAACTTGCAAAGTCATAAGTCAGATGTGATAAGGACACGAAAGAAAATATACCCAAATTCTGGAATTACCAGAAAAACGCTCAAAATTCGTCTGCACCTGCATCTTGACAGACAGAAATTTAATCTAAACGACGTAGCATAAGTACGAAAGCCTAATCGTGCCACCGCTCCCCCCCCAAAAAAAAAAAATCAGTGAGTATCTAATTCGTTATTACGAATTACTAATTCGTTTTCCGAATTAGTTTTCCACTGATTTTTGTCTGTGGCACGATTGGGCTTTCGTAAATAAGAGTTACATGCTACGGACGTCCTCCAAACTTAGCGACTGGGACCAGTCCAGCAGAGAAATGGAACCAGTTTTAACGTGTCACATGACATAGTGAGCCAATCATCTTCATTCACACCCCTAAGCTTATACTGTCCAATAATCATTTGACGCGTTGACCCGCCCCGGCTTACATGTACTTCCTGGATTTCATGTAGGCCACGGGGCTAGCAACGAAATCTTTTCAGGGGTTTGCCATTTTTTCTCCAGTTAAAGCAGCAGCTTTGGTAAGTCTTGCTAAATTACTGCGAAATAGTTATTAAACGCTCAAAATACCATTGCAGTTTTTCCAAATCGTTGACATTTTGTATAACATACAGGCACCTCATTGCAACTTGATAAACATTGGGGTAAATTAATTGGTTTGTCGAGATGCCACATCTGTCTAAGTGAATCAGTTTGCAAGGCATAGAGATTAAAGAAGTCTTTCCCCTTTCCATAAGTTAGCTCCGAGTTCCATTCACAAAATATTTTTCAACTTCCTGGGGCTATCATAATAACGGATGGAAACGCAATTTAGCCATACTTCCATTGTAATATTGCCTTCGACGCCGAAACCGTATCCTTTGACGTGATTGCCATTGCGACTGTTGTTCGACGGTCAGTGGTCGAGACAGACTTAGGGTGTGAGCGAAGGTGTTCTCCAAAAGATCTCATAACCTGCTTCGGATAACCCCCCCCCCCCGCCTAGGCTACGCTACTCTGAATGTCATACTTCAGCATGGGGTCAAAAATTTAAACCCTCTCCAACAAAGGCTGAGTACAATTTCATCAACTAGGTGCTTCCCCACAGCACGCAATCGCCAGCGCAGTGCGCACAAATACAAACATGTACTTGGCAACGCGATTATGAGATCAGAATTAGGCTCCTTTATATTTTCAAATTGATCCTTCACAATTTTAAGGGTATACTAACTATTGAAGCGCTTATTATTTAACTCCAAGGAACAATTTAATGCTGCACTGCGGAAATTCACCCAGTTTAGGTTAAAAATACAAGTGATCATAGCCCGGAAATATACGAGCAGTCCAATAAATGTCAGCCCTATTTAAAGCAAAACGCCGCACCAATGAAAAGGAAACAGACAAACAAAAGCAAAATAATTATTTGTGTTTTAACAGTCCAATTCTTAAAGCACAATCAGCAGATTGTCATTTCAATATTCAGTTCAAAATTCACTTCCTCAAAAAACCCCATAATCGTGTTTCAATGCACTAGATCTGCTTGTGTTTTTTTATTTTGAGTGTTTTGTTTTCAATATCAAAGCTACGTAAAAAAAAACTTGCCTCAGTGTTCGAGTTAATTAAAAATTTAGCAAAGTACCTTCAGTTGAATGAATAAATATATTTGTAGCATAATGTAAGCGTCGACAAAATTTGAATATTTTGTTTTGGATAAAATGTTAGATTTAGTTTAAATTTCAGTAAGTCCCCACAACATGATCTATTATAACGCATTTTGTCATTAATTTAAGAGTCATGTAAACGTTTTGACGATTGTGTTTTGAGACAGATCATCAACCAGACTTCGGGCTTTAAAATGCTCTTCACGTGGTCCAAAGTGCTATCTGTGCAATTGTTCAGGGGTTATTTTATTGAACCTAAAATGTCAACATGACAGTTCATGTGCGTGAAGTTACTCCCTCCTGTTTATGCCGATCAAAAGAAAAATCAGCAGTAGATCCGATGGATTAATTGGGGATGCATAAGAAATGCTAGAGTCTCTAAAAGGAATATGCACCAATTTTCTTACACTTAAGAGTCTAACCACTGACCGTAGTTGCAATCAGTTTGTTTGTGACTTTTAAAATGCATCTTTGTGTGTGAGTTACCCTTACTCTTGTTTCACCATTTTAAAGGGTATTTTACTGCATTTCGGTTTTTTGCTAATGAGTATGTGCATACTCATCAGCAAAATTTCCAAAAAATGCCTCAATTTTGCGTTTGTTTGGACACAAAAAGTCATGCACATTTGTAGATTTTGCTAAACTATTTTTTTTCTTCTTTGCTCATTCATTGCTTGTGTGCATGAAATAAACAAGCATCAACCCCTGTCTCCGAAATTTTCTCAGTGAGTAAATTCAGGGCTCACAGTTTGAACAGAAAAAACTAATGCGCTGAAGTGAGTCTTCCTTAAAAGACTTAAGAGCGCCAGGTTGTCCAGGAAAGTGTGGATAATAGGCTAAAGTTTATCAATCTCTATTAAAAATGAGTTTTCCTGGTTATAACATCTAGATTCATATAAACTAGAAGACTTTCATAATCGATTGCACTCAAAAACTGGGAATCCGCCAGATAAATTTTTTTTAAAGTAAGTTTGAATTTGAACCAAATTTTCCCGCCATATCGTGTGAATCCATACATTTTATAGTGGAAAAATACGTCACATATCTCATCTCATGTCCTAATAAAACTTAATTCTTAGAGTCAGGAATTATTGCTTAGTCAACCGTTTGACAAAAAAGAGGATATCATTGCACCATACTTTTGTAAGGCAGACTTTTGAGTATCTACTACAGCTGCCCCCCAAAAATCTACAATCAGAGTTGTGTTATCTTCTTTATCCCTTTAGAATTCGTCACACAATGGCTCTGAAGACATATGCAGATTGGGAGGATGCGGTGAGAGTCGCCCGGGTCACCTATGACCACTCGCAGGCCAAGGTGGTCACCAGAACGAAAACGGTCCGGAAGTCCAAGAAACTAGCTTTTCTTTCCATACTTTGGACTAAACATCCCTGTGAAGATGTTTCACCAGAGGCTAACGTTTCAACATCGACTCTTGTCCAGAAGGCACAAAAAGCAGAAACGTCTCAACGCAGGTGCGTAATACATGCTAAGCAATTAAATTTACTTTAATATAGATTGATTATTAGGGAAAGATGCAAATTCAATTTTTATATTATCACTAGCATAATATTGTGGGCTCTTAAATTGTAGGTCTGAATTCGAATCCCTTACGCACAAGTTTGACTTTTTTCTGAAAGCTCTAGAAACACGTGCGCATGCTGTGAATATAAAATGTTTTGAGAAAGGACAAAGAATAATTTTAATTGATTTTAATGAAAACATTTTCCTAGTTCCAACCAGAGCACCAAAGCATGTAAAATCCAGATCTTCATCTCTACTCCTGTAACGTCAACTATTTGTATGCAACTGAGTGCGTCAACCTCAGTCGCGGATCTGAAGAGATTGCTACAAGAGAGACTTGGTGTCGATTCTGAGAAGCAACATTTATTCACCAGACAAGGTTTGGAGGTGAATGAGAAATAGATAATGTGGGTTGATAAAGAAAACAGACATACACTAAGGTTTACAATGAATAGTTCCCAGTGCTCTGTCTTTGCATTCGAACATTCTGTTGTTTTAATGTCGTTCTCTCAATTAGTACCATACAAACCGCACTCCTCAAAGAATGTTTTCTGATCAAAATAATCGATTTAGTTTGTAACGAAGGGCTGAAAAGTATTTCGGGTGTTTTTTCGAAGGTCCCAGACAATATTGCCCGACAGACCTTAATTTACAGGGAAGCCATTTTTTATCGTATTTAAAATCACACAAAGCATTAAATTGGGGTGGTGCAAGACCATTTTAGGTTTCATGCCTTACTTTCACTTGAATGGCGCAGGTTTTAACAATTCAATTTTTGTTAGTGGGAGTTCCAGACAATTTTGAGGACGGTTCTTTTTTCCCTTGGAATGGGGGCCTAAAATACAGTAGGCTGAAAACTGGATGATAGAGTTTAAAAGGGTACCATATAAGATATAGGTGTATGTCATTCGGTATGACAACATAAACTGTTCTTTACGTTTATTCTGTAAAAGACAGACCAAAATTTATTTGTTTTCATAAGTTTCTACAATGTTGTTATACAGCTCAGTGATGTCCTGTCCATAGCTGATCATAGTATCAAGAATGATGCCACCATAGAAATGCGTCTCTCGCCCGGATTAATGGGTGGAAAAAGACGTAAAAAAAATCAGGTAACATTTTACCAAATTCGTGTTTAAAAGGCCTATTTGTTGATTAAAAGAGGAAGTAATAATACATGTAGATACAAGAACTTGACACATCAACGAATTGTTGCGTGAAGCATGCAGTATTTTTGTCCAAGTTTTTGGCTAAGTGTGACACACGGATTGATATTTTCTATTTTAAATGACCGTTATTTTTAATGCATGGAGCATAAACTGGGAACAGACTGAACAAGATACAGACACAGGGCACGCTATATTCATGAAATAAGAATGTAGAAAAAAAAATTTTCTATGCGAGAGAAAGTGGTTTCATATACACGGCAGTTTATTTTCCAGATTTACTCGAAAATTGGTGCACTGTTTGGGGATAGCTAGATGCCTATGAGTGCAGACCAAATACTCCTTTCTTTTCTTCACTCTTTCTTTCTTCCACAGCAAAACGACAGGAACCTGAACGAAACCTAACACCACAGGACGTCCCAGCGGCTGAAGAGAGCTCACCAGAATCCCCGATATCCTCTCCATCGGGTGCACTCGGCGCTGATCAACGAAGGCTTGAGCAAGGAAACATTCAAATCCGACAGCAGACTGCAAATAACGCCATCATAATCAGCAATGCAAATGCTTCATCATTTTACTTCGGTATGTACTGTAGAACTACTTTTAGAACTATTGACAGTTTACACATTTTGTATACTCTGAACTGAAAAAATGGGTAAATTGTTGTCGAACATGACTGATATTTACCCAGTAGTGGTTAGAATGTGTCGATAATTTTCAGTTAAATGCTGCAAGAAATTTTTACCAATTCGAAAAACAACCCTATAAAACCCCTTTGGTAAATTACTTCTGACAGCGTATCCACTTCAATTTCATCTTGACTGAGCTATCATGATCTTGATTGATGTCATGTTTGTTTTGATTCTGGCATGGCTAATTTCTGTTATCACATCCTGCATGTCCCCACAGATACGGGCATTTGTACTGTACACTCTCCGAAGCTCTTATGCGCGGGTTGAACGTCATCTCGTTCGATCTAAATTAACAAATTTAATTTAATATTACAGAAAAGATGTCAACAAAAATCGACGTACTGGCAAACGGAAAAGCTGACGAAGGGGGCAACGAAAACGTTTATCAAATGATAAAACGTGAAGTATTACAACATGGCAAGACCCATATGTTGACGCTGTTGACAAACGTTTTTCGTGAATGTGATTCAGAGCTGATGAAAGTAAACCTTGGGTCTGTGGAATTTATCTTGCACGTCAAAAGTCAGGAAGGTCTAGAGAAGCTATGGAACATGTACACCACTGGTGAGCTAGCCAACAGGCTCACTGAAATTCTCATTACTGATGAACTTACAACGGAAGACAAGAGCAACATGGCCATCAAGGTGACAATGCACGAGAGTGACTACAGGGATGGATGCAGATTCTTTAAAGAATCGCAAAAAGGTAAAATGCAAAACTAATTAGAAAATAATGGTGGTAATTATGTTTGTTTGACCGTATCTCCTAGTTCGGCACTGGCCTTATGTAAGTTCATTTGTGGTAAAAGCACTTGACGTCAGGAACTTGAGTAATACCAGCCTCGTCCCGTTTGCAGCACGTACGTTTCTAACAGGTTGGTGGAGACCAAAGAGATCGTAATAATAAAGTTTATGATCCCTGCGGGTGGAGACAAAAATGGCGCAGCGGGAACAAGGTTACTTCAGAGCGTGTGAAATAGAGCATAGCCACTCCATAGATACCCAAGTACACGTTGGATTTCGGACCAACACAGGTCTTTGATGATTCAACAGTCACAATAATTTCTTTTCTGTGTATTTCCAACAAAATTCAAACATTTTATGAGACTCCACTTTTGAATTTGATCTTTTTGCGATAATGGTTGGTCAGAATTTTATACAAAGGGTGTCTATACTAATATCAATAAATTCCCGCAGGCCAGGTTTCAGCACCACAACAATAACTACAATAACAACAACAACAACAACAAACCGAAGAACAAAGAAATCCAAAGAAATGACGAGTACTTTGCCCTCCAAGAGCGTTTCGGAAAAGTGTACTTTTGCCACCAGAAAATATCCTGGCAACGCTCATGAGTGGGGCCAACATCATTTTCTTGTCACTTCGAACGACGTTTTAAGGGCTTGAATAATTTATTTATCTTTAAAGAGACCGAACCAGATACCAATGTAAATCCATTCTGTCGACCAATAAAATTCTGCGTAATTTTAAGAAAAACGAGACGAAAAAATGAGAAGTGTGATCTTTATGTTTTTGTCTTACCACAGGTCCTGCCGACCAACAAGAATTGCCTGTAAATATGTCAGATTGGACTGAGGAGCATGTGAAACGATGGCTTCTTGGTATTGGCGTAAAAGGTTCTGTTGCAGACAAGCTGTGTGAGGGAGGCGTAGACGGAAATATTTTGAAAATATACGACAAACAGAATTTGATCGAAGACTTTGATTTAAAACCAGGGGTCATAAGACTAATCATTTATTGCAGAGATAAGTTGTTAGACTCGATCCCTTCGTCAAATGGGGTGGCTTCGACAGCTGCAACCCACGATATCTGTAAACAGGTACCAGATGCTGGTGAAGAGTCGGCGATACGTAACACTGGAGAGACATCCCAACCTGTGGTTCGTGCTAAGACATCAAAGTCTCGACCGAAAGAAGAGTCAGTCAGGAAGAAGAAAACGGCGAAGACTGAACCAACTATTCAATATCAAATGTCTGTTGCACTGGCAGATGAAGAGGAGAGACGCACACGATATGAGGAAGAAAGAAGAAACCAAGAAATCACTGAGACAGATATAATTGTTCCACGTGAAGACAGAATTACACCGAGTCGATACACATTGTCCACTAAAGAAGGGGACTCTGAAAGTGACTTTGATGCCAGATTGCCTACATATTCTCCACAGTCAAAGGAAAGCCTCCCATTTGGCAAGGCAGTAACAACCCACATATCCCCAGGTACTCCCACAAATGAGGCGCCATCATTCACAAAAAGTGAGGAGAGTCCAAAAATCCCTACCGCTGCAGAATCTCATCCATCCTCGCAACTCAGCCAACAGCCAGCAATTCCAACATCTTTGCAAACAGAACATGAAACACCCTCTGACTTGACGGAATCTATCGGTCAATTATCACAAAATGCACAGAATTACGAGGCCATACTTCGTATGTTACTCACGGGTGATGGGTCTGGAGAACTTGATCAGTCATATTATCCTATTCTGGTTGCCAATAAAGCGCCATCTCTTCCGTCTGAGTGTTCTAAAATTGGCAATATTCGGCAACAATTTGGATTCATCAAGTCCATCAAATGGACAACTGTCTTGGACTTCGATTCACAGTCTCTCTCGCATGGACTATGTAAGATCTACCACGATGACAGAATGGTCACTTTGCAAGAACCAAACTTGTTTAAAAATGTTGAGTCAGAGGAAGAACTACGTAACAGCATCGGATTTCCAGAAAAGACACTTTGGCTTTTTGCCAACGGTCGAGAGGACAACCCAACCATTGAGAGCCCTCCAATGGATTTACGGGAGTGGAACAAAGAACGCAGTCGAGATGTAGAAGCATCAATCTCCTTTTTCTCTAAGCCTTCGGTTATACCAAAAGGACGTGCTGCTATTGTGTTCTTGCTACTGTCTGATCAGGATCTTGGAATAGTCTGTGACATTTTCAGAAAAATGTCTTCATCTTTCCAAGGCCTACAAAATATCACATGTATAGCTGAAGATTTGGGTGTTTACTCAAGGTTTGTAGAGATTATGGAAAGGTGGTTCAACAAAGTTGAAATCGATGCGAGGAGTGTGGTGGGATTGGAATGGCAAGATATCAACCGCATTATGATGCGAATGAGTGGTGTGAGCAAGGTCGAGGCTTACGAACTCCCATCGCGCATGCCAGAAAAGTGTTTCCTGTCTGAGAAACAAAAAAACGAATGGAATGACATAACAGTTCTTTGTAAAAATGAGTGCAAAAACACCGATATGAACGAATCTAATCCGGGCTTCAAACAGTTTGCTGAAAAGAAGGAGCTGAACTTTTACCGCGGTGCCAAAGTGGACTGGTGGAATTTTGCCATGGGTGAGAGAGAAATGGAGCTTCGCAAAGGTTGCGGCCACGTGCTGAAGCGAAAGGGATTCGGAGACGTGCTAAAAAAGGTCCGCAAACCGCTTGACAGTTCAAATACTGAGGACAGTTTAATTGTTTCGGTGACACTCCTTCATCAACCAGGTGCCGGGGGTAGCACGTTAGCACGCCATGTATTGTGGGAGCTCCGCCAAGACTTCCGTTGCATTGTCGTGAACAAGGTTACCAACAACACTGCAAAACAGATTATGGAGGTCAGGCGGCATGGTTATGAAAAAGGCTGCAATCAGAAAATCCCTGCTGTATGTGTACTTGTGGATGACCTCGATGACGTCGAGCTCCTAGACTTGATTGATGAGTTGAAGGAGGGTTCGAGTGATATCCAGCTTAGTGGTGGAGCTGTCTGTGTCCTCCTGCACTGTAAGCGTTGTGCAGAGCCAGAAAAGTTAATAGACGCTGAAAAGAAAGAGCTCTACATCGCGTTGACTCAAAAGCTTGACGCCAGGGAAAAGGATTGGCTAAAGCGAAAATACCTCGAATTGCAACTGAAAGAGAAAGAGTTACAATCTACCGAATATAAACCCGAACATCTCCTCGCATTTATGGTGATGATGAAAGAATTTGACAAGGACTATATAAGGCACGTTGTGTCGGAGATTCTTGGTGGTATCTCTGATAACGAATTCAAGCTGATAAAGCTTTGTGCATTTCTAAATTCCTACAGACCAGAGGCCGTCATTCCTGTATCTTGTTGCGACTCACTGATGGCTAGTGAGATAGTGAGTAGCAGAAAACGCGTACATTCGAGACCTTGGGAGGGTTTAGTATCTTCTTCGTTCAAGATCATGGTGGTCTTAGAAAACAACAAATTGAGGATTTTCCATGAAAGCATAGCAAAAGAAGCTTTAGAGCAGATCAAGGTGAAAACAAACCAGTCCCTTGCAGAGGTCGCAAGGGAGTTTTTGAATTGTGAACTGTTCAAATCGTGGTCCTATTCCAAGCAAACCCTCGTGAAAGCAACTCATGACCTCCTGGTCCGAAGGAAAAAGATACGATACGGTGATGACACCGAGACGGATTATGCGGTTATCATACAAGATGTTCTCGAGAAACATGGACCTCAAGACGCCATTGAAATCCTCAAAATAGGATTTGAGAAGCTTAAGGATGCGTTTGTCGCACAACAACTTGCAAGACTTTGTCTCAAAGAGAACAGCATTGAAATGGCTCATGTCTATGCTGGTGAAGCAGTGGAGCTTGAGCCCCAAAACTGCTACTTTTGGGATACTAAGGGCAGAATTTATAAAACAGAGATGTTTGACGTAGTGTCGAAGCGTATGGAAGAACAGCAAGTCGTTGATGATACAGAATGCAAGAAGTTACTTTCCCTTGCATACCATGCCATGGACGCTTTCCACAAATCATATGATGTTTCGAAAGAAGGAAGGGAAATCGAATACACAGGTTTATATGAAGAAGTTCATGTTGCCTTCAGATTACTGGAGGTCATTTACACGTGTGTAGAGCCCTTCAGAACAAAAAGAGGACATCAATATTTGCAAGAGTACCTTCTGCAGTTAATCCGCCCCTCAGATCCAAGCTATCCCAAACTAAGTGACTACTGCCATAGCCGTATCATGACTCTGAAAAACCGAGTGGACTCAGTACTGAATTTACTTGAGGACACATCGACATTTTGCAAGGAAGACCCTATTGTGAATATGCGACAGAAACTTGATGAGATGAAAGATTACTTAAAAGATTACTTCGGAATATATGAAAGGTACTATGGGGAACCTACACCGATACCGGAAAACCGGTATCGAGATCCCAAAAGTCTTGTCGAATTTCGACGTAGACAAGTCAAGCAAGCCAATTGTGGCAGCTTTCGTGACATCTTTGACCTTGCTCGAAATAAGGGATTGCAGAAGCTCAAAGAATCTTGCAAACTGCTGTTAGAGAACTCAGATCAGTACAACTTTTTCGACTTGAAGTGTCTTGTTTGCATACACTTGGCGCTCTCCTCAGCTGGGGAGCAATTATTGCCAGCTGATGAGGTGTATCAGCAGTTTGTTCGGCCGTTGAATGCCAAAGATCATCGTAAAACAGACTGCTGGCCACCATTCTTCATGATGATGTTTCTGTGGCCAATACCAGATGTTACCTCTGAGAGACGAGACAGAAGCGAATTGTCCTATTATATTGAGGAACTGAGACATAGATTTTCAGGTGGTGAGAATTTCAGTGGACGTTTGGCACGGGAAAAGCGGCCCCTACGATTTCAGACAAAAGCGCGAACACACTTCTTCTTGGGACAAGGTACAGATCTGCAAGTATTTGCCCATATAAACGAGCTCCACGCTACTCCGGGTAAAATCGACAGAGCAGACAGCGACGGCGAATTTTGGTCATCTGATCTTGTAAGAGGTCGGTTAGCTCGCTTGGAAGGAACTTTACTGAATCCTACATCCCTGGTGCACCTTTCAAAGAAGGGGAAAATCAACATCAAATTGGCAGCACCGTATAAACGTCAAGTGCCAAGCCAAGAGACCGTCACGTTCTATCTAGGATTCACTTGGGATGGCCCAGTTGCGTATGATATTAAGATCAAGGGGACAAACTCTCGTGAGGATGCAGCTCCACGATTTCACCAGGCTTATCCGAGTTTGAACGTTCCCTCCGAAAAATCCAAGACCTCACTGTCTCATGAGCTATCCGAGATTGACAAGCTTCGGGAGGAATGTCAAACGTTGCGTGACAAACTACAGAAGGCGCAAGCTTCTCCCAGAAATATGAAAGTGAAAACAAAAGAGGTAAATATTTTATTACAATAATAACAATAATAGTACGGGATTTCTGTAGCGCCATTCCATCTAGATCATGGCGCTAACGGTAACAACGACCAATGATAAAAGGACAGCTAAATTTAGATAGCAAATAAATATGTTTCAGTTTTATTCAAGATCAAGATTCACATCTCGACCTCCCTTCCAACCATCGAACATTGGTTGATTCGAATTGGAGTACATCAGTGAGTACCAGCCAGCCCAGATGTCAAAATGGACAGGTTCTTTACATGTGTGCAAGTATTCGATAAGTACAGTGATTACGTACAGATTTTATTACGTCATACCGGGCAACATGTTTACTTGTCTTTTGCAGGGAGATGTTCAGAAATCCAAGAGAGATACAATTCGGTGGTACCAACGCCAATTGGATGCTAAAAACGATGAACTTCGCCGTGCTCTGATGAAAGACACGTCTTCAGCGGAGGACTTCTAACAATGTACCAACGTACCTTTACCTACCATCTTATGTGGACTGGTTAATAGTGCACCAGCTGTCCTGGATAACAGGCGGAAGTTGAAGTATTTAGCTTTAAAATACATTCTCGTCACAACGTTTTCAAAGAATTGGCACTGTCAGTAGCAAATCCAACAGACACATTTGCTTCCAGGAAGTGTGTTGGATGTGGGTGTTAAATTGTGACCACTTTCAATGCAAAACTTTGCTTTCAGACTCGGACTGAGTCTTTGGTGAAACAGCACGATTTTGTTAATTAACTCTGTACTTTAGTGGAGATATTTTTGTTTTAGTTTTGTTTTTTATCAATGCATATAGGAAAGATTTCTGGAAATGTTAACTTTTTAATTTTCCATCTCCTTTGTAGCAATAAAAGGGAAAAGCTTCAACATTTTGGTTTTATGCTAATGAAATTTCCACATTTAATTTCATGAGCTAAAGTGTGATGATCATCCAAGGCAGAGCAGAAGTGTCTCCACATAGCTCTGTGTACAAACATATATTAACACTTCTCCACATTTTCTTTGAGTAAGTTCAATTTCTATTTGTTTATTGTTGAGTAGCTTGTTTGGACCATATTAATGGCCAATATTTCTTGAAAACGTTGTCGTGGGCAATTGCAAATGGCACATTCATTTCTTAAGCTCTTTTGACACGAAGTACCTTGCAAATTGCGTGACAAAAGAAAAAATAACACCCTCTAAAATGTTTTTTTTTTGCTGGGAGGATTTTCTAAGAGTGTAAAAACCACCACCTTTGTCAATCTTAATATAATGAAGTATTTCGATTTTGTTTGTACTGTAACACACAGCAAGGTGTGTGAAAACAACTTGAGCTGCAACTCTACTACAGGTTTCCTTTAAGCTCCAACAGTAAAAGTAAAATTTGAGAAAAGGACGGTCAGGGTTCCACCGTGCCGCCCGTTCCGTCAAATTTAAATGCACTGTGCTGTAGGCTATATAGATCCCAAGTGTGAGGAAAAATCTACTCGCAATCGTTGTAGAAGAATCAGACATATAAAGTAGCTTAAACTGACAGATATTGTGGGTAATTGAATCCAAATGGCTTAAGGTGTTCCTTCTTTAGATGCACCATGCAAATCAACCATTATTACGAAAACTGTATCATGAAAACTCATTTTCAATCTTGGGTGTGTTGCAAAGCCATGCACCCAAAGAACACGTCTAAGTGGCACAGAAAAAAATCGGTTACTTTTTTTATTTAAATTTATATGAATAGATTTAGATTTCATTTCCCAATTTAATTTCTGAGGTATTTTAACTAATTTCTCAGTTTTATTGGATTTCTTTTTCCGTTGACAAATACATGTATAAAAATTTCAGCCTGTTAGAATACCTTATTCATATGTGTAGTTCTCAGTCTAAATGCATTTTAAAGTTGGCAACACTGACATTCAATACCAGTCTTGCTGAGCAACGATATACTTTCTGTGCGGCATATCCACAGCAGGTGTAATTTCTTAAAGGAACACATTTTTAGGGTTCTAATCTCGAAGTTTTTCCACTACTTTCCATTCTGCATATTACTCAGTTTATTTGTAAGAATTTGAAGAAATTTACTACACTTGCAGTTACATGTTTAAGCAGTTTTAATTACCGCATTGTGCTTTCAGTTTACTCACTACTCCCGGTCCATTTCACTTACATTCATCAACGAGTTTTAGTTTGTTAATGGGTACTTGCACAGCACTGGATACCTGTAAAACCACAAACATGTCAGCTGCGTGTTATTTTATACAATTTATTATGAAATATTTTGATTGCTACCAGTTTAACATTTTTACAACATTAAAGACGTTTCAACCGTTTTATGTGTTTCTCTTGAAAAACTGCTTTGAATGTTACCATTAACATTATGTCTGAAACACTCTGAAAACTTAATGTACCTTGCAAGGCCTCTTCGTAGCTGAAAAATGAACCTAAACTTTTAATCCTCAGTGAAAACAATAATAACCATAATTTGATCCAGCTGACAACACTAATATATGTTAATCTGGTTAATAATTTGGTCAGTGTGAATTTTTCTGTTGACTTTATTGCACTGAACTACTCAAAGCAAAAATGTTTTAATTTTCGAACATCATATTGCTAACTGAAGGTCCACTGTCATTTTCTCCTTGATTTCTTCTGTCGATATCAGCTGTAAAAAATAAAAGCAGAGAAAAGCTGTGTGAGTAAAATGAGTTGATTTGGTCTGGGAGTCTATTTAACATACTCATTTGTGATTTTTTGGTACGTATTTTTTCTTTCTTTGATTAAATCTCACAAACAGGGTGTCAAGATATGCCCTTGATCTAAATTGTATCCATTAATAGTAATATCTCTTTATGAAGTGACTAATGTCTATGTGAAATTCGAACCTCTGACCCTCTCCAACAGTGGCATTGTCGGGGGGAGGGGGATACGGGGTGTACTTATTTCCACCTAGGGGTACAACCCAGCATACAATGTATGTATCCTATTGAAATCTAGGGAGGGTCTAATGGAGAAAGGTAAAGATGCCATCCAACAAAATACCTTTTGGAACTCTTCAAATGACACACGATGCTCCTGTTTTATTTCTGGTCTCTCAAGGATGCGGACCACCAAATCAATAATGTAATCATCATCTACAGCAGGGTTCAAGATACACTTGTAGAAGCGAAATAGCTCATCAAATCCAAGGCTGCAATCATGACTACAGTCCAGACAATCAAAGAGTGCTGAAAAAGTTGGCATAAACATGACAAAACACTCTAGGTTATTTAAATAGTTGGTCTGTGGTTGAAGAGTTTGTAGACAGAGGGAATTGTCAAGGGGGGTGAGAAATCAATATATGAACAGCTTACCCTTGCTTTTTTCTTCTACTGATGCACGTGAGCTCAAGAAGGAGAATATCTGAAGGAAGGGTTCTGCCTTGAGGTTCATAGCTGGCCTTTCTAAGTACGCATATGCAAGTCTTTCAAAGAAAGGACATCCACAGAGCTCTGCAATATCTGAGAGATCCTCCATTGGTATTCCATCTTGACCATTTGGTGACCTATCATACTGTGCGTAGTATGACAACACTTTCTCAATCTCTTTCGATTTAACTAGAAAATAAGAACATTGAAAATCAATCAAAAATTTACATTACAATCAAGTGAAATTTGAAGTTGAACATGTAAACTTTACCTCGAACACAAAACAGGCTCTATAACTCAGTCTTCTGAACAAATTTATTTCTTGTTGACCTCTGTTGGAGATACCATGAATATAAGACAATGACAAACTCAATTCAATTAAACTCAGTTAACATTTATTTCGATAGTGCAAATGTAACAATCAGGTTATATGAATGTGTACAAATTAATCAAGGATATAAAAGAATACAAATAAAAACAATAATAACAAACATACTTACAATGTGTTCTCTTTTCTAGTTCAGCAATTTTTTCTGGAGGAAGTATGGAGTCAGCATTCCCCTGAAAGAGTTATAATGACAACGGCTCATAGGAAAGAGTTCCCGGGAAGAGTTCCACATACAAACATCACTATTCTTGTATAACATGTATAAAAGAACCCCCATTTTTTGTCATGTGTGTCTGTGGCATCACTGAGTCTTGATTCTTCTCTCTGATTTGTCAGTTGGTGGCTATTCCATAAGCCTTACTCGGAGCAAACGCTGCCCCTTTTTCCTTCCCACGACGCCTTTCTACCATTGTGCTAAATCACCCGTGCAGTATTTGCGCTAAGGCTTGCACACTTGAAACTCAATGGGTATAGTAGGGGAAAATCTGAATTCCGCTCGGCCATCAAATATGCCCCAAATTTCACTGTTTATGCACTGTAAATATCTTCCTTACGATACCGAAAACGTTTCAGAATAAGGAAGACATGCAAATCCCTATATCAAAAACGAATGGAGGACTGTCCAGCCGCGCCGCAAGTGCAATAAATGGAACAACCTCCGACCGCGAGAATCACATGACCAAGCCAAGGTGAATCCAAAAGTTGAAACGTTGGCCTACGTCTCCCTTCTTAGTATTATAGTGATAGGGTCCCCAAATATACAATCCTCAAGCTTACCATACTTGCAATCCTCAAGAATTATTGAATAGGAGACCTAATTATGAACCGAACATGCTGAAGGACTACCTTTATTTACAAAATCCAGGCAACATGAATGCGGCCATTTAAAATATAGCGCCCTCAGGCGATATCGCTTAACTGTCACGTACTCGGCCGATTGCCTCATTTACAATTCGCCCGTGGACAGTGGGTTTTTTTTTACGTGTCAATTAAACCTCTGCGGCCCGTGTAGGCTACTTGTGGACGTGTACATGTATGTGTGTGGGCATAATGGGCGAAGTGTCAAATGGGTGAAGTGACAATGCATCTTTAGGTTTTACTAGAGCAAGTATAGTCTGGTTACATCAGCCAACCGTAAAAAAACGTGTTCAATCACCATATGGAGTCTAGAAATCTTTTACTGTTATGAGTGTTAATCTTTTCCCCACTGGACCATCCAAATAATGATTATTTTCGTGGTACTAATATCATCTGGCAGGAACAATGCTTTTACTATGCCATGATTTTTGTTAGGCGCATGTCACGGTTGCTTGTTTGCAACAAAGAAATTGACCTCCTGCAGTCATCTTTTCTTAGATGGAGAAAAACAAACGACAGAGGTCGCTGTAACTCACATGTTGGACAACGGAAACAACTGTCGTGGAGCAAGTTACAACTCGTTAGTGTGAAAACTTCAACTTGGCTGGAAAACCGTCAGTTTAAAACCGAAAGCATTCGTCAAGGTTCCGCAGACTCTAGTAAACGTCACGGGACGGGACTGTGTGGAAAGCAAATTAAGTCTAAGAACACAATGCCGAAAAGAAAGGTTAGCTATGCTAGGTAGTGTGTTTCAATTTCATGATGCTCGTGCAATTTTAAGTGAAGAGGCCTAGGCCTACCCATTTCCAGTTTTGCAAACTTAGATGTTTCATATTTCCACGGTTAGATGGTAGAGTGAGTAGCAGATGGAATTGAATATACTATCTAAGTTTAACACAACGGAGTCCGTATTCAAGCCTGGAAAACCTCAGAAGACAAGATGATTCAGAACATCTGTTGTGTTTGTTTCCCCCATACAGAGTGACACCAAATCTGAACAATCTTCAAAGAAAGCAGAACCAAAGGTTTGTCAATTTCCCCTCTATTGTTTGTTATTGCAGGTCTGTTCAGTTTGATTTATAAATGTGCACATGCACTTGTTTTTTAAACATTTTGACAAATTGAAAGGCAGTAGTCATTTTCGTATAATTTCTCTTCTCCTGTTTTTCTTTTAAGGTTTCTTTGTCTTTATTCTTATTTGATTTTTTGCAGGCTGAAACCACAGATGAAAAACCAACAAAGAAACAGAAGGTTGGTTTAAAGTGCAAACAGCAAAATAAATACTTGTAAAATTCAATAAATTTTGAGAGGATGAACTACACCTCTCTTGAACTGCAATTTTTTAGTGCACCCATCCATCTAATGTCTGAGCTCGAAGGTAACTGGGTGTATGAATTGAGGTTTTGTGTTCGCACAATGTCTGTTTCCAATTTATAGGTTGACAAGAATGGTGCCAATGAAGCTGCTATTGCTGCTTTGAATGTTCCTGAAACCTACACAACAGACAAAAAATCAGTGGAGGAAAAGTAAGACTTTTTCTTTTTTTTGCAAGTTTTTATTGTATAGAACCTTTTTATTTTGGGACTCTTTGTCTTTCATTATGACTCATTTCACACCGAGTCATCATCCGTCTTCCGTCAATATGTGTTTATTTTTCTTCCTTTCCTTTGATACTCTTTAAAATCAGTGAGGCCAATTTGAAGATTGCATCCTGGAACATTGCTGGCTTACAAGCATGGATTAAGGTACTTTGTATGATTTTTCTTACAATCTTGTCAAGTTTATAAAAAACAAAGAGATTCATTGCCAGCCATCTCAAAAATTCAGAGAGCAAATCCAGCAGAGTTAACTCAAGAACATGTTTACAAACCATAATCTCATATTTGAATGACCAATTAACGAGAGGGAGAAAAAGAGATGTTCTATTTTTGTGTGTGATATTTTTCTTTTGTCACTTGCAGAAAGATGGCATGTCATACATCAAGAAAGAGGATCCAGACATCTTTTTTGTCATGGAAACTAAGGTTGACAGTGAATCTGTGCCTTCAAGTGCCAAGGTAGAAGGTTATCATACATATTGGCTTGGCGCTACATCCAAGAAGGGTTATTCTGGAACAGGGCTGTACACGAAGAAGGAGCCTATCAGTGTTAAGTATGGAATAGGTAAGAAGATAAAAAGCGAGTGGTCTAATTGTATACGTTCTCTGTTAATGTTAGTTTGTCAACATTTATTAAAATCAGATTCCTGGATGTCTATTTAAGTGTTCTTTGTTTGCACCACTTGCCCTAGTTAGTTAATTATTGTCAGCTTTGGACCATTTTTCCTTTCAGGTGTGGAGAAACACGATGAAGAGGGCCGAGTAATCACAGCAGAGTACGATGATTTCTATTTTGTTGGCGCTTGTAAGTTTTTTCATTAAATCAACCAGTTCAAAATTACTGTCATTTATTGGAACTGTTCAGTCTTGGGAGACTTTGCTAATTTCTTGAGAATAGCAACAGTTTAAAATACAGACTATCGGCATTATTGCCATTT